>CAIGRF010105292.1:24814-36894 GCA_903798235.1 Fraxinus ornus | reverse complement strand
AAAAAAAAAAAAAAATTACACATGAAAATAAAATTGTTGTAAAAAAGAAAAAGAAAAAACATTACAAATAAAAATTTTTTGGGCCTTGGGGGGAGGGGGGGCTACAGCCCAGCCCAACCCCCCCTAAATCCATCACTGCCCACTGGCAAATGCCACATAAGCAGTGGTCCATGCATTTTTTTGCCATGGTTAAAGGTGGTGTCATGAAAATTACCTTTTAAACACGGCCAAATGTTTTCTATAAAAAAATATTACATTTAAGTGGTGGATACAGGAACTTGAGCAAGTACGGACGGTTGTTGATCGTTGACAGCAATAAAAATTAAATATATCTATTACTTTGCTAAAACTGAACAAATATAATTATGTTATATTTAATGTCAACATTCATCAAAGTCATAATGGTTAAGTATTCAAAAGGGGAGCACGGGTTCGAATATTTCAAATTGCATTAAAACTATTAAAATTGAACATATACCATTCTATTACACATGGTGTTAAAATTCATCAAACGTCATAATGGTCAAACTTCCCATTATCCGGTACAGAAATGGTGTCTCTAACCAATTGAGTTACAAGAAATATTTGAAAATAAAAAAATTATAGAATAAATATATCCATTGTCACCAAAAAAATATTTATTCCAGTAGATCTAGCACGTGTAGTCGTCAGTGCTGGATCCGTCGTGATATGATTAAATGACCAATTAAATTTAAATCCAAAAATAACAATTAATTTTAACTATAATTTTATGGAATCCACCACTTTTCAACCTCAAGCTCTATTAATTTTTATCAAAATTTACTAAAAATCTAATTTTTATCTTTTGAACGTTAAAACTTCACTAGTACCTAAAGAAACCCATATTCTTAAGACCCATGAACCAAATTAGTTACAAGACATCACATAAGACCTAATATCTCTCTCAAGCATTTCTTCAGTGTCTCAAGTCTCGAATTGGGTTGCGATCCTCGAATTTGTTTATCTTTTCTATTGTTGGGTTGCATTGCGTTGCAACTTGCAATGCCACCTTTTGACTTTAATGTCAAGTTTATCTTGATCCTAGCTTACCACAAAGACTAAATGAACATAGTTCACATTACTCCCTTGGATTTCAAAAGCCTTTCATTATAAATGTACTATTGGTACGTGGTTTCAGCTATGGAAGCATTAGCACAGCTTTATTCTATGGATTTGCTATGAACAATTAGCTATTTGAACTTTCACCAAAACTTGAATCTTTTGTGTGACAAATAAACCAAGTTAAAACGTTAATGAAATCAGCAGCAATCTATCCCGTTCATAGACGAGTCTTGTTCACTCCATCAAGTTCTCCGTAAGTGGCATTTTTCCTACTCGATACGACTGGGGAATCATATTTGTGGCATCTGTAGAGATCCCGGAATTTCAGTCCTGCTAATCCAAACTGACATCAGTATTCAACCGGGCTACCTCCGGGGTTGAAATGACAGTGATACCTCACCTTGGTAGAACAATCGTATCTGGACGAGAAACGAATGTTAATGAGAGGACTGTAGAAATACAAATATCACGCACACGTTCCCTTTGAACCTAGACAATTGTGGTTCTTTTTAGTAAGGTGTACTTGACTCGATAGTATAAAGCAGGAAAAAAAAATGCTAAAATTTTATTGGCTGTACTGTACAGTTCAGCCCTGTCTACAACTGCATGCCAAACATGTTCTTGTCGGAACTGAGAGATAGATCAGTCTCATCCACCAAATCATAATTCTCTTTTTTTGGTGGGTGATCCACTATCCCTTGTTTCAATTATGTTGACTAACAACAATGAGCTCTCCAATGCGAACTAGAACAACAATGATTAATGAGAAACAAAGAATCATGAAAATCATTTCCCAAAAACTATTACCACCAGGCACCATAGCAGAAGATTTTTCCAGCAAATTGCTTCGAAAAAAGGGTGAAACTCAGGTTGTTTTATAGGACTTCTGTCTAAAGGAATTTGACCTCTAACTGGGACCTGGCTATCCCTTACCATTTGAAAATACTCACTTTTACATTCAAAATTTATCTCTGCACTTCAATCAAGAAAGGCACAAATGTTTAAAGAATGCTCAAAAGGGGAAAATGAAAGAGAAGTGGATGGACAAAAAGTTAGTGACGACTTTAAAAAAAAAAAAAACCAATTCTTATTGATCCACTTGATGAACAATCAAGCCCTTGAGCATGCCGGAGTCACATTATTTTGTTTTTAATCTGAAACGAAAAAGAAAAGCATCGGACTTCTTGAAATTGGGACAAAGATGAATAAACTTAGTTGCAGAAAACGGCTCCTAATGAGATAAATTAGTTTCTAGACAGTACCTGTCATGACATCTTTGCTATGGACTTCTTGAAATTGATTAGCCCAAGACAAGCATTTTGATTTAAATGTTTCCCACCGATGTAATTTTGTCAACTAACGTAAACTATGTGAGAGTGTCTATTCTTAAGAATAATATCAAAACTTTATCATACACTAAAAGGTAATCATTCTTGTGAAATAAAGCCTCACGAAAAAGTTCATCAATAGAAAAAGGTCGCAGAACGAAAATAGAACGAATCAACTGATCATAGGCAGGAATTTGTGAACGCCAGAACTGAACTCCATATTGGGAACAAAAATTTAATGATTAATGAGGCAAGATATAATACAGTGAATTCCAAAATGCAGAATAGAAACAAAGAAACATGGGATATTTTCATTATTAAGATACTAAAAGTAGCATCCTGATCTATATACAAAGCTATACCACCACCTAATATGCAGAAATCATGGTCAACTGCAAAGATAATACGACCAAACATCAAGATTCAATAAGGCATATGTGGATACATGATCGCAAATTAACCATAAGTGAGAAGAGAAACTAGAGGACCTTGGATCTTAGTACGGCCTCATGACACTTCTTGCTATAGAGTGCAAGCCGTTGGACTTTATTTTCCCTGGTCCTCCTCTCCGGCTGCTCCTCAAAGGTGTTAAGTAGAAGCGCAAGAGTCCATTAGCTTTATGGTTAGGCGAATATCTTGCACTCCAATTCCTCTCCTGTACGAACTCATCCCTCCTCTTCTTCCCATGCCCATTCATTTCCACACCAGATTTCGTCACACTTCCAAATGAATTCCCATTGCGATTGGAATTTCTCCAGCTCAAACTACTATTGCTCCGCAACACCTTTTTAGTTGATTCCCCTCCCGCATCATCATTCCCCTCTCTCCTCAACTCATGCCATGACTCGGAAAATAACATATCCACTCTGTTTGCTCCATTATACCTCTCCTCATCAGCATCAGCATCCTTATTCCTACCACTACGCCGGTGTATAAAACCCCATATTCTCCAACTCCACCTCCTAGACTTTCTCAATTCCTTTCTCTCCCTATTCCCCATTGCTGGGCCATTTTCAATAAACGCACTACACAACTCAAAAGTCTCAGAGCAATTGTCCCTCAAAGAATTTGAATTCGAATCTCTCAAGTCTCTTTCCCCCATCAACACCTTAGCCCCGTGACAATAATCTGCATTAGCAGGTGAAACCCTGGAATTAGAAACTGCTTTTATTTCATCCATCTCAGCCACTACAGCAGCCGCAGTCCTTCGAATAGAACCAGACCTATCCAGACTCTTCCTCCTCGAAGTGGAAGGATCTAAATAGTACTCCTGAGTCTGTACTGACCCTCCAGGCACACCCTCGAACTCACTAACACAATTTGTAGTCATCATCACCTGTCCCTTGACTGGAATCTGCATAGCAGACCACAATACACGCACTTCTGGAGCATCCTCCAGCACAGAAACCACTGAAGGCATCCTCGGAAAGCTTCTCCCTATCGAGTGCCCATCAAAGGAAGCCCGAGGCTCATCAAAAGAATATCTTGAATCATCAAAGCTAATCCTCCCAGCATCCAGTGAACACCTAGGGTCAGTGTCACAAGACCTCCTCCCAAACCCATAATCCGCTATCTCAGATTGGGTCTCTCCGTACTTCCTCAAAATCCGTTTCTCCACGGGCAATGTAGCCAGTTTCTCTCCATTATTCTGCTTCTTCATCTTCATCTTCTTCTTCTGCTTCCGCCTCCACTTGTGCCATTTCTTGCTAAAAATCGAGGCTGCGGCCCAGAACCCCCCTCCTGGACTCTTTTTAGCCTGCTTGTCAAGAACTATATGATCCTTCATTGGCTTCAGGTTATTCATATTCACCGCTTCTTCTGCTATAAGATCAGCATTATTCGCCTCTCTTTCAATGCTAATTCCAAGATTCTGCAATTGGCTATCTTGAGCTGGTGTAATTTCGTCTGCAGGACCATCAGCAACATGAGGAGCTTCGTCTTCGTTTTCAGGGTGTTTAAAAGCCTCCTTACTTTCGGTTTTCTCGAAAACGGGTTTGTTGGCTACAAAAGATTCGTATTGTTTGATATTATTACAGTATTGTAGGTTTTGAGAGGATGGAGACGGTTTACTAGCGGTTTTTTTCTCGTTGTCAAGAGTGAAAAGTGACCATAGTGAATTCCGCGCCCTGACGTCGCAAGATTTTCTCTGGGGCTCCAAAGCTCCAGTGGATAGGCTTAATCCATCGGTTTTGGAGGCGGAAAATGACTTTGTGCGTCTTAGTTCGGGTAAAACTGAGTTAGGCTTGGCGGGCTTCTGGGGTGGCGGAGGGAGGAAGATGTTAGTTCTGATGGTGGGTTTGAAGGAGGAAGAGGTAAACAGGGATTTGAGTGCAGCAGTGGCGGAGACAGAGGCGGATGAGGGGCGGTGGGAGGAAGAAGGGGTATTGTTGGAGGATTTGTCTAGGCCAGTAAGGCGCTCGCAGAGGCAAGAGGGACAAAAGCCGTTGAATATATCATCCGGGTGGCGGTCACAGCTGAAGGAGGAGCGAGGTGGCTGCGGCGGCGCCGGAGGTGGCGCTGTTGGGTCTGCAGCCGTGGGATTCATAACCCAAAGAAATCCTAGTTTGCACTTCACCCCCTGATCACATTACAACTGCATTAATTGCATTTCACACGCTGAGACAAATAAGCAAATGCGAGAGTTATTGTGTATGTAAAAGAAGAAAGTGAAGAGGGTTTTGCTGCTTAGCTTTGTAAACGGGGAATCAGTGAGAGAGCGAAAAAAGGAGACAGATCAACGGGAAAAATTCTCTGCACATTTGGAGTTAATTAGTTGAATGGTTACTTTATCAAGAGTTAAATAAATAACTGAACTTAAAATTATATTTTAACAGTTACTGAACTTTTTTGAGTATTACTACTTAATAACTGAACTTAAAAATATATCACAATGGTCATTTAACTATGTACCGTATTACTCATGCATCATTCAAATGGAAAAACTTGTTGGGTTCAACAAATAGTGTCAACTTAAGTGATTGATAGATAACACGATGTATAATCCAGTGGTCATTAAGATACATTTTTAAGTTCGATTGTTAAATAGTAACAATTTTCTTTTTGCTCAAATCGATTTTTGTGAAAGAGGAAACTAAAGAAAATGAAGGGTAAAAAATGAAAAGTAAATCAATCTTAGTTACATTGGCACTAATTCAAACATTTTTGTACTTTTATGTAGTTTTTTTCTATCAGATTCTTTCAGTATTCCTATTGTCTCTCTTTCAATCTTTCTATGCGAAGTTTGAGATATGGTGAATTGATACGAGTTGATTCAAAAATCAAACGTACTTTTTAACAGTTGCTGATGAAGGGGGTTTGCTAGTCGGGGATTTAATGACTCCGCAAATCATTCAGAATCAAATTAGCATCATATATCTTCCACTTGGACAACAAAACTTTCAATTGAAGACTAATGTCATCCATTTATTTTCAGAATGAATATAAGCAAAAGTTCTATTTTTATTCGGTTTATAGGTTTTTGATTTTCTGTTTCCTTTTTTTCCCTTCATTTTCTTTGATTTCTCGCATAGAGATTGATTTGATGGACTTAATAATTGAATTTAAAAATATATATCAATGGTCGCTAGACTACGCTAAGTATTACTACCTAATAACTGAACTTAAAAATATATTTCAATGGTCACTGAATTTCGTCAAGTGCAACATAACAGTTGGATTTAAAACATATATCTCAATGGTCACTCAATTATGCACTGTGTTAACCATCCACTATCATTTAAGATGACGATGTTTGTTGAACCTAACAGATTTTTTCATTTGAGTGATGAATGATTAACACAGTGTATAGTTAAGTGATTATTGAGATATATTTTTAAACTCAGTTAAGAATCTACTATTTAAATTTTACTCAAATTAAGAAAATGCATATAACCACTTAAATTAAGTTATACCTTGTTTAGGACATCCTATGATTTTTTTTAAAAAAAAAAATTTATGGTACGTGAATGCTTTAAGGTCCCGTTTGATAGTTCTACTTTTCCAAGAATCTAAGAATTGATTTTCCATTTTTCACATTTTTGCTTGTTTGATAGGCAAAACTTTCTTGGCAATTCAATTTCCACCCCCGCCCCCCCTTTCCTTGTTTTCATTGAATTGATTTTCCAACCACTTTGGNGTCAAAAGAATACAAAAAAACTAAACATTTTCCAAGTGAAAAATTATACCAATCAAATATAATGGAAACAAAATAATGATGGCAATGGGGCGGGGCACCCCCACCCCGCCCCGTCCCACGGGGGCGGGGCGGAGCCTTGCCTTGTTTCATGCCCCATTTAGTTTTTTTTTTAAACCAAAAATTTTCAATTAAATACAAATTCAAAATTTTATAATCCAAAGCAAATAATACTTAAAATAACTACATCAATATCCAAACCAAGTAATGAAAACAAACAATGTCTAAAATTAAACAAACAATGTTCAATTTTTATTTATTTTTTTATATTTAACTAGGCGGGGCAGGTTCGGGGCGCCGCCCCAACCTGTCGGAGAGGGTTTTTTTCGCGGGCGGGTGTTTTTGCCATCTCTAAAACAAAATCTATCTCCAATTGTTAAAAAAAATAATAAATAAATAAAATAAAATAAAATCCTTTAATGGACAATTTCCATGGAAAAGCCAAACGAACATCAAAAAATTCAGCATTTTTCAAGTGAAAAATTATACCAATTAGATACAATTAATTGATAATTCCCAATAAAACAAGTTCTAGGCAATTCAATTCCCTGAAATTCATTTTCTTTCCACCCAAATTTCATTTTTACAATCAAACGGACCCAAAAAATAAAAGATCATTAAACATTGAGGGGATGTTATGTCTATAGAATCTATGATGTTTGCTACTTTGTACATTGGGTGACACCCCGGTGTCCGCCCTCCTTGTAAAGGAGGGAGGGGCTCATTATTAAGGGTGACCCCCCTATTTGTGAGTGGTTTGTACATCGATGTGTCAACTCCAGTGTACAAGTCATAAAACTCATTTATGATAGTGCTATTTATGAAATAACTACAACTTTGATTGTTTAATAGCAGTGCACTTGTTTGTATTTTTAACTTTTTATCAACAATCATGTTATATGTACATTTTTTTTTTACATCATTTTTGATATCGTATCACGTATCGACAAATGATTGGACAATTTTTAAAAACAACACACTTTTCTATCCAACACTTTATGAATTTGCACACAATGTAAACTATGATGTAACCCATATAATGTACACCGGGCATAATTCTTATATCAAACATGAATTTTTCTATTTGTACATAAAAAAATGTATATAATGAATTACATAATATGATGTGAAGGGAAAATATTGGATGAAAAATTTAATTTTGTTTTAAACTTGCAAATTGTAGAGTTTCATATGTCATTATGTAATTTATTATATAAATCTTAATATACATGTAGCAAGATCCATCAAACACGTCTGCTTATATGTCACGCATCTTATGCATGAGATCAAGATTATCACATTTCAAAATTGTTCGTTTTACATTGGAAAATTTGTATTTTTTGTCTTTAATTTTTGCAAAATACAATAAATTTATTTTCAACCTTTTTTTTTTTTTTTCCAGTAAAACTCATTCACAACCTTTCAATTATGTAGCAAAACTTGTTTTTCTATCTATTTTGACAATTAAATGACGAATTTTCCATTATTTTTAAATAAAAAAATAAAATAAAATAGTAAAATAAAAATATTGCAAACAAAGTCCCCGTTAACACCCACCCCGGCTCACTCAATTCAACTTATCCGTGATCAAACACTACCTTCACAAATAAAATCACCATCGATAGAGCGAGGCGGATATTGAACGATAACGACTCAGGCTGAAGTTAAAATAGTGTTCCATTTTTAGGAGTAGGGTGTTTCGTAGACACGAGTGTTGATATTAATGTAAAGACTTGGCATTTATGTATTCAACGTAGCCTTTTTAACATTAGGCATGGAGGTTGTTAATGGCAGTCACCAGTCCACTGGTACAAGTGAATGGTTCTTATGACGTGGGTAATTTACATTTGAATATTATTAAACTTGAAAATATAGTTTTCCATTATAATATAAATACTTTAATTTTTTTTCAATTTGATATAAAGCCATCAACATTTTTCTGACTGTAAAATTCTTCTTCTTATTAGTAATATTATTATGATTCTTCGATTTTAACAATGGTATGATGGTTAAAATTAGATTTTGTATAAGTTTGAATTTGATAAGTTATTTGTAAATCCATCGAATATATTTAAAAAAATGCACATTAATGAGCCGCGGTCTGACATCGAAGTTTTGGTACATACCAATATTTGTGGCGCATGGATGTGTGTCTACAATTATCTACTATTGTACATGTTTTAATATTAGCTTTGAAAATAACTAAGAATTTATACTTACCTTATAGTACAATAGAACTAGCTCTTTCAATGTAGGGGCCGGTCTACATTTATTTTCTTATGTTTGGATGAAGTTCTTATTTTTTCCTAAAAGAGGAGCGATACATCTCGGAGGACACGTGGTGCAAGACACTTAAAGGTGCCTCATCTATAAAAGCGGTCATTCCTTCCCAAGAATTTGATATGATCAAATATACTCAACTCTTACAAATTGTAATATGATCTGATGAAATATAGTAAAAATCTCATTTCACCTACATTTGGAATGTGTCAAAATAGAGATTCAAGGAGCTAATAATTGGGTTATGCAGTGGTGGCGACGACGGCTGCTGCTAGCTAGCTAGCTAGTTGGTGGTTTGTGTGGGGGGTGGATTGGGTTGGAGAATATGGGCGATTGGAAAAGAATAATTATTTGTTAATTTTGAAAAAAAAAAGGATTCTTACTGCAAATTTCCTTTTATTTAGTTGCTTTTTATTTATTTAAAGAAGAGAAAATTCGTCATTTTACGTGATCAAAATGGTGGAAGGACGAAACTTTTAAATTTTAGAAAGTTGAGGATGTTTAGTGCCAAAAAAGAGTTGAGGGTAAATTAGTAACATATAAGAAAGATTGAGGATGAAAAGTGTCAAAACCCCTAAAATTATAAGTCAAAAAACTAAAAGATATCCTCATCCTTTAATCTATGGCACACTTATTCCCCCATTTTCGTAAATTAGCAGCCCTATAAATTTACCGTTAAAGATAATTTTACCCTTCTAATAATAATAGACTAATAGTAATAATAGGGTTAAAGAATAGGGATAACATATGCAATTTAACCTAAAATTTAGGAAATTTGTAGCTGCAGTATTAAATATTTCACTTTTATACAGATTTGAGTCAAATCTTTACTTTATAGCACCTATGGTATTAAACCTTTCAAAAAGTAGTACTTAGAGTCCAAATTGATGGAAATCGTTAGTTCGGTTGTTAGTTGACCCCTTAAAAATAAATCTGACAATTTTTGACCAATTAGGTGAGGGTACAATTGTCTATTCCAATTTAACGTAAAATAGTTGAAATAATTAAATAAGAAACAACAAAAAACTCTTTCATCTTCTCCCCATTTTCCACCCCACCCCTACCAACCACAACAAAATCCACCTCCCGCCCAAACAAGTTTGGCACCACCATCTTTTTCCCTATCCCCCCATTTTCGCCACCACACGCTGCCAATGACATAGCCATGGACTCATCGGTATTTTCCAACCCTCACAACAAATCTATACCTTAAAATCAGTTATAGAACATACACATGGATGCACGAACTCAAAATCTCAAGACCTAGAAAAGGAATCGAATTCTGAAATTTATCTATATTAAGGATTTCAGCACAAGCTCAAACCAATTAATCAATTATTTTGAATAGACCCAAACAGCCTAAAAGTGTTAGAATAATTCTATTATGTGAGCTTCCATTTGATTGCGATTTTTACGGGTTAGATGTATGGTTTGCAATAATATTGTGATTAGGCCCAATATGTTATTGATCACTTGGGTTGTTGTACACCTTACGAGCTTTATTATTATAATGTGGTAATTTTAAGTATGTGAGTCGGAATTATGTAAATTCTAATTAGGGTTAGAGTCGGTAATTGGCCGACTTTATAATTTTCTATATAATGGCTATGTCCTCTCTCATCTCCATATTGTTTATTGGCTTGTCCCATTGACAGCTGATTATTTTTGAGGAGTGAGGAGATAAATATGTAGTTGGTAATATTCATACATAATAATGTCTTCCGCATGTATGAATTTCGAACTATCAATTAATATATATGATTCTTATTTTTAGCATGATTATTGAATAATTACAACAATTGGTATCATAGCTGCATGCTAAGATTAGAATCCTTTAAACAACAATTTGTATCATAGTTGTCTGCTCTCTCTGCATATGTGTATGCATAATTAAAACAAAATAATTTTTCAATTGATACTATCAAATCATACATTATCAATTGAAAAATCCAAGCCACTGTCTCTTCTCACTCACACCATTTTTCGCCCATGTACTCGTTCTTCTTCTTCTTCTTCTCCCATAGTATTGTTATTATTATTGGTCATATCACCGGTCATTTCCGTCTGTGTGCGTATGTGTATAAATTAAAAGCAAAATCAGAATCTATCGCTTCTTCTCTTCTCCAAAACTGCAGCTTCCGCGATCTGTATATATGGTTTGTGTATGAATTTGGTATAAATTGCAATATGGTTGTGATTTTGATTTGATTTATAGATTGTTGTATATATGATTGCAATGTGGTGGAATGAGTATTTGGGTTTTGCCTTGTTTTGTGTACGATTGTTTCAAAAACCAATCTGTTTTGTTAACTAACTTCACTATGTATTTTAAGAGTACCTTACAGCGTGTTATATTGTCAGCCCAAAAGTGACTTTATAATAATGTATCTAGGCTCTTACCATAATAGTGTTCATTTGATTTTGACTTTAGTTACGGACTATCTAATTAGTAGCTCATGTTATTTAAGTATGTTATCATCCATTGTCTCTATGCATTATGTGTGGACGATATTAAATATGTTTCGACAGTTTTAAATGCCTCAACTCTTTCGAGTCAATTATCTGCTATTGAAACCTTGACTGTGAATAATTATGTGAGATGAAAACGAGACGTAGAAATAACACTTGGTCTTTTCGGGTTGAATTTTGCAATTGAGAAGCAGTTTTCGAAAACCCACATATAAAATCGATCATGTATATGTAGCTCAGTATGAAAAGTGGGAAAAGGGCTAATAGACTTTATTTGAAAATTATTAAGCGCTTCATATCCGATTCCATTATGGGTACTATTCCGGATAATGAAAATGCTAAAGGTTTAGTGAATGCCATAGGAGTGAGATTTGTTGAGTCTGATAAAGCTGAAATTGGAGATATGATGGACAAACTGATGAATATGAGATATGATAGTGTATGTGGAGCCTTGTCCTTAGTTTGTTTTGAGTCTTCTTTTGTAGATGTTCCTTTGAATTTTTGGTGGTTAGACTCGGGAGCCAATATTCATATTGTGAATTCCTTACAAAGGTTTACAAACAAACGAAGGCCAAGTGAAAATAAAGTAAGCATGTGCATTAAGAATGGAGTTCAAGTGAAGGTTAAGTTCATAGGAGTAATGAAACTGACTTTGGAGTCTGGTTTCCCTCTTATCTTAGAGAATATTGTTTTTGTACAAATAATGAGACGGAATTTAATTTATATAT
>CAIGRF010105278.1:9990-41662 GCA_903798235.1 Fraxinus ornus | reverse complement strand
CTAAACTTTTACACTTTGTCGAAAAAATTGAAGCCTCGGAACCACATATTGTGAGATCTAAATGGTTTTTCTTAACTTTTTTCTTATAATCAAAACTTTAAGGTTATAATCAATCATGTAAAAAAAAAATTCCCTTTGACAAACAAGATGATATGAAAGTAATATCAATAAGGGATAAGTAATAAATATCTCAAATTTAACATACATTCCCCCTATCTTTGACAAGCCAATTGTCATCCTTTCAAAGCATATCAACTTACTCATTCTCTCTCTTTTGACATAAGCAAAAAGATACAATTTATGAGAGCAAGCATGCGGCATATATAATCAAAACTTTAAATCAACTATAGAAAATAATAATATTCCCCTCCAATAAAACACAAAATGATGAATATATACAATTTTATACAAGAGGATAATCATCACATTTATAGCAAAATACCAATCAAAGCATGAGTGATGAAGTTCCAAAGCATAATAAATTAGGTAAAGTTTATATAAATTTCAAACAATGCTGCACATATAATAAATCGTGTAAGAGTACAATTTAGTCACTATTTTAAATTCATCAATAATTTCCATACCTCTTTCGAATATATGAAAATCTATCAATTGCTAGAGGTTTAACGAGAATGCCCACAAATTGGTTTTTCGTATTAATAAGTTCTAATACAATATCTCTCTTTTGTGCGTGGTCTCATAGAAAGTGATGTCTAATCTCAATATGCTTAGTTTGAGAATGTAAGACAAATTTTTTTTTTTTTTTTGACAAGTTTATGGCACTATTGTTATCATACATAATGGATATATGATTGAAAGATAAACGATAATCACTTAGTTTTATTTCATCAATAAAACTTGAGCATAACAACTAGCGGTTGAAATATATTCGATTTCAGAGGTAGACAATGCAACGGAGTTTTATTTCTTACTAAACCATGATACAAGTGCAAACCCTAAGAAATGACAAGTTTCGCTAGTACTCTTATGATCAGTTGTGGAACTAGCTCAATCGGCATTCGAATAGCTAAGTCAAAATGAGTCTGTTCGTTGAAAAGTAATAGAATTGATGAGCTGAGAGTATCGTCCCTTAGGGAATAAATTCAATTCAAACTTACTAACTTTTTATGAGATTCGAGTTATGTAAACAAAAGATAGTTTGATTTTTCATATTAGATTAATCTAAGTAAGTAGTAAAAATGTGGTTTATATCAATTTATGGATGATTGTATTGGATCTCGAATCCGCCTATTGCTATTTATTTCAATTTTTGATTTGTAATCTAGTTCTGTTCATACATTCTTGACAATCGATAATTCTATTGTAATTAATTCTCTTTTTCAAGACAAATTAAATCTATTCTAGTCATTACCCAAATCTATTCCTAGTCTGAATTCGAATGATTAAAATGCATTAAAATTTAGATTATCTATATGATTGCACATGTGATAAATGTTATTCCTAACATGTATTACACATATGTTAATTTTACCGCATTCTAAACATATTGTGAGTCTTTCAACACTACAACAAGCAACTAATTATCTAATTGATGGCCAATCGCTTAAATAATGCAATGGGTATGCAAAATTAATCAAGAAATGTAAGAAATAAATTAAATTACTAGTCTTGAATTAAAACAAATAAACAATATGGTTTATCTTCATCCAATACAAAAACTTATCTAACCTAACATGTTAATATATAAATTACAAAAAGAATAATAGAAAAATATTACCCGGGTCATGATAGAATGCAATAGATGTTGATCTTCAATTTCAAGGTTGAATTCTTCAAAATCTTGATGTAATTGACCTTCAATTCCTTGTTAGGGCTTGATCTTCTCTCTCCAAATATAGTAATTGACCAATTGTTCTTGATGAGTTTGATGATAATATTTTGTATGAAGAGGAAAGAGAGGTTTCTCTCAATGTGTAGCCCTCGTTCTCTATGTATAAGAGCCGAAAATAAGTCAAAATCGCATCCAATTTGGTTTCTAAAAGAGTTCGAATCGCGAAAGGAAACAAAAGATTCGTCTACAGAAATAGCCCACGTCCACACCGGTTTAATTACCGCGTGCGCACATTAGAACCAAATGGCTATCAAGTCGGGGAAAATAAGGTGTTGCACGTGCACGTGCAGGTTCACTTTAGTTCATCCCTGAGCAGCTCTCAGTATTTTGGTCATAACTTTCTCTATAGATATCCGATTGAGGTGATTCAAAATGAGTTAGAAATTTAATTCAAATGGATACAATTTTATGGAAATACAATGTTTCCAATTCGAGTGTTTTCTATCCAAAAAAGGGGTCTCAAGTTGAGGCTAAAAATTCAAAGCATAACTTTTTCGGCTGGAAATTAATTTGTGAAAATACTTTCACTATATTTCACTCCTTTGACCTCCAATTGCATCCAATTGATCCTATATAATCTTCAATCATTCTTTTGTGCTCTGAATCAACTATTGTATGTGTACACTTTGGTCCCCAAATTTTGGATTTCCTACGTTTTCATTCATTTTTTTTTTCAAATCCACCAATTTGCATTCAATTCAACCTAAACAAACATATTTAATACAAAATAAGATATCTAAAGATTCATTTTACGACACTAAGTTGTTATTCTTTAGGATTGGATCACAATATATCACGTAAGCACACACTAAACATAATATTGGATAAACTAGCGATCAAGTAAAGAATAAATTTGATCATACCTTGATATTTTCTTATGTCTACGGATGTACCTTGATCGTATTTGTCTAACTTAATTGATGAACTCATTGGATTATTCATTGGCTTCTACTCCTCCATTTCAAACTTTTGAGCATGTCCATGGTGTACTTAGTTTGACTAATGAAGATTCCATCTTTACTTTTTTTTTTTTGAAGCTCGAGAAAAAGAACTTGAGTTCCCCAATCATATTCATTTCAAATTCTTTGCTCATACACTTAAAAAATTCTTTGAAAAGAGAAATGTTAGCGGCGCCAAAAATAATATCATCAACATAAATTTGCAAAATAATCATATCTTCTTTTTTGGTTTTGATAAAACGTGTAGTATCCGTTTTTCCATCGAAAAACTATTTGAAAGAAGAAAGTTACTCAATATTTCATACCATGCTCTAGGAGCTTACTTTAAATCGTAAAGAGTTTTCTTAGTTTTAAAATATTATCCGGATACTTTTCATTTTCAAAACCAGAAGTTTGCTTAACAATTTTTATTTGTTTTGAATAAAACCATTTAAAAATGTACTTTTGACATCTATTTGGTAAAAAGTAAATCTTTTATGACTAGCAAAAGCAAGAACCATGTGAATGGATTCTAGTCTAGCAACTTGTGCAAATATTTCTTCAAAATCTATGCATTCTTTTTTATTGTAATCTTGGGCCATTAGTCTAGCCTTATGTACAATTATCCCCTTTCATCTCATTTATTTTGAAAAATTCATTTTGTGCCAATAACGATTTGATCACTTGGTGTAGTAACTGAATCTCAAGTATGATTTAGTTCTTCTTGCATAACTAGAATCCAAAATTCATCAAACTCGACTTCTTTAAAATTCTTTACTTCAATTTGTGAAATAAAAGTACAATCATACCAATAATAATTTCTTTTGGATAATAAAGGACAAACATCCATTCCTTAGGTAAAGATCGATCACTTTGTACTTCGGGGAGATTCTACATCATCTTGTTGCACGTTTAATTCTTCATTATGTTGTTCTTCAAGATTTTTAGAATCTTCCTTATTTTGATTTTGAATGTTCATTTGCTCAAAAAGAATTTCCAAATGTACATCAATACCTTTCTCTTGATCAAGAGAATTAGTTTTATCAAATGTAACATGCATGAATTTTTTCACTACCAGAGTTTTTTTTGTTGAAAACTCGATAAACTTTGCTGTGAAATTTTTTAAAATGTCCACCTAGCCTCTGATACCAATTCATAACCCAAAAGTAACTAACCAAGAGGGAGTGAATTGGTTTTCGAAACTTTTTCAACAATTAGTTTCAAACTTATTTAATACACAAGATATAAATGCAAAGTTTAATACGAGAAGTAAATATGCAAATTCGATAATTTAATTCAAGTATGGATTATGACAATATAAATAGCAATTTAAAGTAAAGTGCAATAATGTAAAGATAAAAGCGAATTTAATGGGGTTCGATACACAATGTGTTCTACGTCCCGTTACCAACCTCTCCGTCACGAGCAAGACAAAATGCACTATAATAGTAACTTACAAACAATGAGTACCTATCCTTAAGTTAAAAAAAAAAAAAAACTCTTCAAACCTACATCATTATCGATACATTTCTCTTGATCAAGAGGATTAGCTTCATCAAATGTTACATGCATGGATTCTTCAACAACTAAATTCATTTGTTGAAAACACGATAAGCTTTACTAGTATATGATTACCCAAGAAAAAAATTAATTGGACTTTGAATCAATTTTTTCCAAATTTTATTTTTGTGTTTAAGATAAAATATTTACAACCAAACACTTTAAAATAACCGTTATTGGGAACTCTAATTTTCAAGGTTCATATGGAGTTTTTGTATTCTTTCGATTAACCAAGACTCTATTTAAAATATAGAAAACGATGTTAATGGCTTTGGCCCAAAAATATTTTGCTAAATGATTTTCATTTAGCATAGTCTGAATCATTTATTGCAATATGCGATTCTTCATTTCTCCGACATCATTTGGTTAAGGAGTTCTAAGAGTCAAGAAATTATGTTCATAGCCATTAATTTTGCAAAAAAGCATCAAATGCATTATTGTCAAATTCTTGACCACGATCCTTCTAATGGTATCAATAATGTACCCTTTTTCATTTTAACCCTTTTAAAAAAATGTTTAAATACATTCAAAGCTTCATCTTTTTGGTTCAAAAATAGGATCCAAGTATATCTAGAAAAATCATCAACAATGATGAAAGCATAATGGTTGCCACTTAAACTTCAGTTCTAGATGGTTCGAAAAGATCCATGTTGAGAGGTCGTAAAGGTCTTATAGTTGGAGAATGTTTCTTTAGTTTGAAAGAACTTTTTACTTTTTTTTTCAAACTGACATGCATCACAAATTTTGTTTTTCTCAAATTTCAAATTTGGTAAACCTTTAACAAAGTATTTTTGAATTTTTATTTTGTTTTTTTGTTTTTAAGAGTAAGTCCAAGCTAACATGACCAAATTCTATGCCACAATCAAGTATCATCTTTAAACCTTGATAAACATTTTGTTTTGCTTTCAAATTCAATGTTTATGACATAAACATCCTTACTTTAGCTTCCTATAAACATTACCTCTTTTAATATAGCATCATCAATAAGGTACTTAGAAAAACCAAATTTGATATGATAGCCTTTATCACATAATTGACTAATGCTAAGCAAATTATGTTTAAGATTATCTATTAAGAGAACATTTTCAATAAAGGGAGATGAATGATTACCAATATTTCCAATGCCAATAATTTTTCCTTCGGCGTTGTCTCCAAAAGCAACATGACCTCCACCCTTCTTTTGAAGCATATCAATAAAGCTTGATCTCCGGTCATGTTCTTTGAGCATCCACTATCTAAGAACTATTTTCTATTTATCTTCTTTGGTACCTACAAGAGTAATTCAGTTTTTTATCTTTGGTACCCATACAACTTTGGGTCCATGTTAGTTAGTGTTAGTGGCCTTTTGAATCAACTTGTAGTTTCCTTCAAAGTGTAATCCCTTTTTATAGAATAATTCAAAGCTACATGTCCATTTTTGTTGTAAAGACTACATTTGACATTTGGAAGACGGGAAGTAGAGGATTTAACAAAGAAATTTTTAAGCGTCTTTTGTTTCAAAAATGGTTTGTGTCCAATAACTCCTTTATCGAAGATGCGTTTTTTTCACCAAGCATTAGAACAAAAAAACTCTTTCCTTGAGATTAAATTTTTGAAATTTTTTAGTCAAGTCTAAAATCTTTTCTCCCAAAAATGTGATCGAAGCACTTGGTGATGAATCTTGGGTATTTGCAATGCAGAAAGAGTTAGCTCAATTTGTACGAATTAATGTATTGGAGCTAGTACCTCGGACAATATATACCATTGTGATTGGAACCAAATAGATCTTCATGAATGAATCAGATGAGCATGAAAATATTGTTATAAATAGGGCACGACTAGTAGCACAAGGTTATACCTAAGTCGAAGGAATGGGCTTTAAAGAGACTTTTGCACCCGTGGCCAAACTTGAATTCAATAGACTTCTATTGTATGTTGCATGTCAAATGGAATTCAAACTTTATTAGATGGACGTAAAGAGTGCCTTTCTGAATGGAATTTTAAATAAAGAAGCCTACATTGAGCAACAAAAAAGTTTTATTGACCTATATCTTCCTAACCATGTATTCAAGCTTAAAAAGGCATTGTAATGACTGACACAAACTCCCCAATCTTAGTATCAATGACTCATTATGGTCCTACTAATTAAAAGGGATACAATAAAATGGTAGCTAATAAAACTTTGGTCATTAAACATCTCATATCAATATTTAACAGTCGCACAAATCTATGCAGATGATATTGGGTTGGGATCTACATTCGAAATAAAATCCAAGGAGTTTATTACACTTATGCAAAACGAGTTTGAAATAAATGGTTGGTGAACTAAACTATCTCTTGGGTTTGTAAGTTAAAAATGTAAATTCTGGGATCTTCATCTCATAGGCTAAGTATAGGAAGAATTTGGTGAAAATTTTGGTCTGGAAAATACTAAGGTAGTCGTTTTGACATAGCCTTCAGTGTTGGAGTTTGTGCAAGATATCAATCCAAACTAAAGGAGCCTCACCTGGCAGTTGTTAAACGAATCATTAAATACGTTAATAGAACATTCAATTTTAGTTTATAGTTCACTAAAGATTCAAACTATTGTAGGATATACAAATGCTGATTGGGTAGAAAATGTGGATGATAGGAAGAGCACATTTAGAGGTTGCTTCTACATGGGTAATAATCTTATATCTTGGCTAAGTAAGAAGTAAAACTCTATATCTTTATCTACCATAGAAGCTGAGTACACTATTTTCGGTAGTTGCTGTACACAGCTAGCTATGTCAACGAGCCATGTTGAGCCGAGCCACAAGCTGAAACTCGAAGCTCGGGCTTGGCTCGACCTAAAAGAGTCGAGGTTTTTTTTTTGCCCAAGTCGAACCAGCTCGGGTTTTGTTTATTTTTTTTAGAAAAAATCATCTGCCTGCAAATGTACACAGCTGTCATAGCTGCCTGTAAAATGGATGCAGCTTTATTATTTTTTTTAAAACTTTTTTATACTTGGCTGAGTTAGCTCGGCGAGCCACTCAAGCTGGCTCGGGCTCGAGCTTTTACCCTAAAATGGGCTCGGCCTGAGCCATGAGCCAAACCACAAGCGGCCCGAGCTAGCGAGTCATTTTGCCATCCCTATACACAGCTACTCTAGATGAAGCAGATGCTTAGTGACTACGCTATTAATCAAAACTCTATTACCATATTTTGTGATAATACTAGTGCTATACATATCTCTGAGAATCCTGTTCAACATTCCGGACTAAGCACATTATTATTCGATGTCACTTCATTATAGATTTAGTAGAGATGGATATTATTGTCCTAGAACATGTTCACACTAAAGGACAACTGGTTGATTTGATCACTTTGCTTGTGTTTTGCATTTATATGTAAACAAAAAAAAATTAAAAATAAAAAGAAAAATTGGGGTTTTTCTTTCAAATGTCACAAGATGTGAATCTCAGATTGGTCTATGATTATTGGGATGAAATTGAATTATCCAATCAGTGTGGTATGTTCATTATACGACATGGTAAATTGTAATCAAATAAGCAAATTGTAGGAACATCATGACTAGTTTATTTTTCCCTATAATTGACTAGGTTGTCATCTTTAAGAGTGACATGTACTTAGTTACAGATCCATGGTCAGTATCTATATCTCCCTGCACCATAATATGTTATTGTGTAAATGGGCAAGTTCATTGGAGAAAAGGGTTACCATCCTAGGTGTGTGAAGCCGTCCATAATAATAAACATAAGTCATGAGAAAAGGGCTACCCTTATGGCCGTGTGAAGGTCAATTCCATGAATTCAAGAGACTACTTTAAAAGAAAGCAAAAAGAATCACACCAACCAAAATTGAGTATATAGAAGGAATAAACCAACCAACTCTCATATATTGATTGGAAAAATTGAAGAAGCCTTTCTTATTTTTCTCCCATTTGGTACGACTATTTTCTCAAAGATAGCTCAATAGTTTTTGGCTTAAAATTAGTGGAAGGGCCTAGTACTGTGAATTTCATTGAATAATAGAGTTAATTTGACTTCATAAAATTCAATCACATGTCTATACGAAATTTCTCTAAACATAACGTGCAAGACTTCTCTATAGATTGCAATGCTACTAAGTCAACAAGAATATAGTCGTCAATGAGATTTTGTTGTTAATCTATGGATAAATTTTCCAAAAAAAAAAATTAATACAAAAAAATATAAAAACTTACCAACAAAGATTGAGACGTACTAATTGTTTATTGTAAAATTTTAAAAAAATAAAAAATTCATCGAAACTTACCTATTGATTTATTCGTTATTAATACACTAGGTATCTATTTGTAATATATTCATTTTTATTTAATTGTAAAATATCTCCTAGTTCTTGTTTTGTTAGTAAATGATTTAGAATTAGAAATAAATCAAAATCAAATATGAAATAACGATTTCTCTCATTCTCTCTCCAAATTCATTAATGTATTTTTCAATCTCCCCTCTTTATTCCACTATAAAAGAAAAGAGCCAATTTTGATGGCACTATTTCTATGAAATCGTGCCTTTCATTTTTTAATTTTTTTTTTCAATTTTTTGCCTCTTTTTCTTCCTCTTGAGTCAAGTTTTTTTGTTCATGTTTGCCTTTTTTCCTATACGATGCAATTTGACAGCTGCCATTTAAAATTGAATGGACTGACACACTACTATCATAATTTAATTTCCAAAATTACCCTTGTATTTATTTATTGCACATACATTTCCATCTTTGTTGTAATTGAAGGGTAATGAACCTATCATTTCATTATCATTACACTGCAAAAGTAAAAAGAAGATGATTCATTGCTCCACTTACCGATATCAGCATTCAGTGCCCAAGAAATGAAAATTCATTATCTTTTAATTTCTCAAACAGGCGCTGCTTTGTCTTCTCAGTTCTCACCGACAAACTGTTCACGAAAATATATTTCAAATAAAAATCACAAGTGCGCGGTTCATAACAAGTAATAAAGTGGATTTTAGAGTTCCAGATATCGTTCCCACGGGGTAATAAAGTGGATTTTAGAGTTCCAGATATCGTTCCCACGGGGATTGATTTAGTTCAATTTTTCTACCTTGACCTTAACCGAATCAAGAAAATATTGCGTTTATGTTCTAGTGAAAATTATGACTGAACTAATTAACTAAAGTGGTTGCAAGTGAACTAAGTGAACTAAAATGCAAAATGATGCTATAAAATGAGTTGTAAATTCAATGAATGAAAGGCACGCTAGGATCACGAATCCCTATGCAATGACCTCTTTTAATCTCAATTTTACAAATTGACAACACAGTTGAAGTTTGAAGAATCAATGTTCCGATTCTATCCAACAATCTCTCTCGAGTAATGTTGAACCCACTCTCATATACGACCAGCCTATATCCCTATGACGAATGAAAATATACAAGAATGCATGAATTTTTGTGAACACTTAAAGATTCACGAAGAGCATAGAGGTATATCTCTATCCACTATCGAAACATNCGCTACGATGATTTATACCTTGTTGAGCATATTTCCATTCTCTCGAATGCATAAAATATGCCACCAGATTCACACAATCATCTGCACACATAATTGTGGAGAAAAATAATTGCATATAAATCATTCAAATTTAAATAAAGTGTTTAGAGTCAAAAATTGTAAAACTAGGAATTAAAAGGTTACATCACATGGTTCATCATTCTCCTAGTACATAAATATCTAGCCTAACATGGAGAAAATAATAAAACACATAAATGATTGAAGAAAAGACATCACCGTATCAATATTATGCTCGAAAACCCGTAAATCTTGTATTTTCCCTCGTAGTTTTTGCCTCAAGATCTCCTTCAATATGGTTGTTTCTACCATGCGGTCGCATGGAAGATCACACTTCTCATTTATGTTAATTTTGGTCCATGAGTGTTGTTTTCTCCCATTTTAACTTCTTTTCTTCATTCTCCTTCTTCTAACATCATTTGCACTCATCAAATTAGTACCTAGCTCGTTTCCATTCTCGATTCGTGCTTTGGGTCATTTTTTAACTATTTGCACTTTAGTCCTTGAACTTTCGTTTTATTTTGTTTAGGTCCTTTTTCGTATTTTCCCTCATGAGTTCCACCACATCCATCAATATAGTGCTTACAAAACTAAATTAAGCAAAATCAAGCCATATTCAAACATTTTTTTACAACAATTAGTCGTGTTTTGTGGCAAAATAAGTGTTGGAAAATGCACTTATCAAATCCCCCAAACTTAAACCATTGTTTGTCCTAAAACAAGATAATGACTTCATTCTACACAAACATGGTTCGATAATCTGCCATGTCTCAAGATTGGTATTCACAAATCAGCACAAGAAATAGTTTCAATAGTATACAATTTTAACATCAACCTTTACATGTTGAGTGTAAAACTCAACGTGTGTGTGTAAACTCATGTCAACATATCAAGTTCATGATTGATTTATTTTCAACCCGCAGTGGTCATGTATTTTCTTTCTTCACTCGAGAGATACACATCCACCAAACTTATTCTTTTCACTCAGTTTTCCCGATGTGTGTTCTAAAGTTGAACTCATTTACATCTACTTCTTACCCTCTCTTAGTTTGGATGGATCGTACTATCACAAGTTCACACTTCAACAAGTAGGGACTCTCTTATTTTTTATTACTTTAACCATTAAGATTAAACTAAGCTACTCGCCTCACATTAAAGGTGTAGTTCTATCAACCAAATGTCTTGTGTATTTTTTTTGTCAGATATTTTCTCATTTGCTTTCTATATAACCCCTGTAACGAGCTTTAGGTCGATGACTCCCAAGTCAGGTGACCATAAGGCACCAAGTTTTAAATTATTGCAAGCTTATTCATTCGATTTATACAGGCTCGAGAAGATATTTATTTATTCTTTTTATTCACACAGCTACTAGTGCTATGCCCCTTATCTTTCAGACATTCAGCCTCTAAAACATTCCCCTAATTTAAGACTTACACATCATCTTCATCTCATTGGTTTACAATAATCCGTACAAGAAAATGACATGTACGAAACTGCTACCCATCTCAATGTTCCCTTGCAACGGCTCAACCACCTCCAAACTATTCTAAAAATAGATCATGGCTTAGTACAAAAGAGGTATTCGGGTTCACTAAGTTCAACTTTTTCTATTTAATGAACCAATCATCAACTCAACGTGTAAAACATGAGTGTCGTGCAAGGATTATGTCAAGTTTCAAGTAACATGTGTTGGTCGATCAATTTATGCACCATATTTACAGTTCCTAGTACATTCTATTCAAATATCCACATCATTGCCGACAAGGCTATCAAACCCACACAAGCACACAACTACAATCTAATGCTAGAAATTAATCCACTAAAATTGAAAATAACTAAATAAAAACTGTATAAAACAAAATTCAATTTTTTTTTCACTCGACAAACACACATGAAGCAGTAAATTAAACACAACTATTGATGGAAATTATGCTACCCCCCAAACTTAAACATAACATTACCCTCAATGTTGAAATACGATAGAAGTGAACATTAAATAGGTATAAGTGAAGGATAGTAATCAATTAAAAGCACAAATTGTAACTGGTACTCCCCTGATCAATATGGAAGTGGTGGTGGAAAATTGGGACCCGAAGTGCCTTCTCCAGGAGATGGAAGTAACTGTGCCAAGATCGGTTGCCTTATCTCAGACTGTTGAGATAGCTCGATAATAGTAGTCTGCTCCCTAACTTCTATCTTAATACTGCCTAGCCGATCTCATGTCTCATTTGCTCGCAAGTAAATCCCGTCTACCCGATCGACATACATACTTAACCTCTCATTCATCGTTTCTATTTCCCTCTGAGTGGCGAAGGACTCCCTACTAGCAGTAGAAGTGAAGCGTCCAAATCCCTACAAATCATTCTGCATCGTCTGTATCTCAGTGCTCATTGCCCCAAAGGCCTGCTGAAGACTCTGAATGTCCCAGCTGTAACCGGTCATGGTAGAAAACATCTATCTTAACAATTGTGTGTCGACGTCTTGTGGTGGTGGCGGTACCTGGGATAGCTTGATGTTTGTATCATCCTACCCGTGTACAATTTGCTACTATCTTTGCTGCTTCCGTGCCAGCTTTTCTCTAAGATTCGCCTAACCCTTTTCATGCGCCTCGAATGTGTTGCGCTTGATGAATGGGATAGGTTTCTCATGGAGTTTCCCTGGTGGGATAGTGATGCTCGAGATCTTGCAAATGCAACTAATTAAACTTAAAAATATCAAAGAACTGCGACGGTTGCCCCAAACTCACACTGCAATGATGTGCTCGCAGATAAAGGTATCAAGATCAATCTTGTGTCCTCAAACCAAATGATAGAGCTTTATGATTCTGAAATGTGGTACGGTGTGAAGTTGGCTCGATGTTGTGGCAGATGAAGAGCCATGAGATATCAATAGAGGGTGTGAGCTCTATTTGATGCCATTCAGCAATTTGTAGTGACTATGCATTTTCACGCCCGCGCAACACTTCTGCCACTTTATGCCAATGGAAGTCACCCGGGATTGGAACCACATTTTTCCAAGATAATTGGTAATAATCATGAATGACCTCAAGAGAAAACATAATCCATTTGTTTGTCACCCATGGCTGGTGCTGATGCTCAGATTCGGGTGTGTCAATCTCATTGTTAAAGTTGGAGTAGAATTCTCGGACCAGACCTTCATAAACAGGGTGCGGTCTCTCTACTAATTTCTCCCAGACACAGTTCTGAACTAAAAGTAACTAATTTAAAACCCGGGAAGTCATCAAGTTTAATCGGTAGCTCGGGGTTGATTGCCCAATGAGAGACTACGTCTGAGTATTTGACACGAGCCTCACTGTTCAAGAATCGCCTCACACCTCCTTCAAGTGTTTGTATGTGGGTCGTGCCCGAAGTAGGGCCAACTTTCTGATTTCCTTTAACGTACGTTTAGGAGACATTCTACAACACAAAGAAAATGGAAACATGTAAGTCATATGTGATGCAAAAATGAAAGTGAAGGTGCTTGAACGATGTAACGATGCTATGCTTGATAAAGTATATCATGAAGGATGGATAACATATAAGACATGTCAAAATGTGGCTCAAAAACCCAATAACGTGGCAAAAAGAGGGAAATTGTTTCAACTAAGCAAGTTTGCCTTCGAACATCGTCGAGAAATATTGGAAATTTCCCGAACAACCTTTGGGGCATATGAAAGAAGGTATAGTATTCTAACATATCCAAAATTGAGATCAAACAGATGTCATATGGGTTAGAAAATCGAGAGGCAAAGTGAGGGGCAAAAGTGTCGTATGCCTAACCATGGTGTGCCTACGTGTCTTATATTTTGATTTGGATGTGTTCCACAACATTTGGCACGGAGTATTCACACAAAATGTAATCTAAAATGCATGTCATCAATGTCCAATTTGAAATGAGCCGGAATTCCACACAAATTTTCACCTAAACATTTCATCGAACATGTTGGAAGCATCATTTTGTTTCAAAATTTTCTTAATACTATGGTTATAACCCAAGCCAAAATTTGCCAACAAAACTCAATAGAGCCACCCATCAACTAAATAATTCCCATCTCTTCAAACAAGCATTCAAGAAAGTACCAATGAAAAGAAAAGATTTAAAATCTATAGCAAAGAAATTAGGGCATATCTTGGATTCTTGAATGGATAATAGTGAATTTGCTAATGGTGAAGTTGTAAGTTGTGTATGATTTTTGTGTGGAGTAGGCGTGAGTGTGAGTGTTGTGTAGTATAGTGTGTGTGGTTTGTGTAGTGTGCTTCCCGTGTGTTTTGTATAGTGTGCGTGTGCGTGTGTGATTTGTGTAGTGTGCGCGTGTTTTAAATAAAACAGGGATGGGGGAAGAGAAATACTCCATGAAGCCGCATAGAGTACTTTCTTGCAGCCACATGGAAGACTTTGTCAGGGCCAATGTTGGCCCTAACTTGCTCCTTGCAGTTGCATGACTGGTAGTGCCATGCGGTCGCAAGATTACCAGGATTCTTGTTTTGTCAGTTTACTGAAAATTTTCCTTTTTTTACCATCGGGGGCCCATTGCCACGAAGTGCGTACTGACAAGTTAAAATGAATGTGACGAGTTAGTTCAACTCGAAAATTCTTGAAAATGTATTCAATCCCGTGAAAGCTCGTTTTTGGTATATTTTCACTAAAAACCCGATTTTCAACCCTCAATGCTACATAGCATTCCAACGCCCCCACTACTTGTCAAAACATATTTTAAACCATTGGGTGTGCATGTATGCCATGAACTTGACTCCAAGATCAATTCTAACTTGTAAGCACATGTTGATTCCGAAAAAATACAGTTTTGATCATTTTGCATTGAAATGCGTGAATTTGCACCAAATTAGTGAAATACCATTCCAACACCTTCAAGCTCATTCACAACACATTTAAAACCAAGTGAGACTATACATGGACTCTCATTCATCCTTAGGGATGATGAAGAACCTAATATGCCTAAAATGTATTAAAACATGAAAAATTCGTAATGTAATGCTTAAACAAAATAAAAATTTATGCCTCGATAAGTGCAATGCCCCTTATCAAACACATATTCAAACAAACCGACCTCCAACTCACGATTTTCATCAAATTTTATCCCGTTAATCTAAGACAATCCATACAGAAGTTTTCAAACATGGAATGTCTGTCCACATCCGTATTTTCCTACAACAGCAAAATCACCCCCAAATTGTGCTAAATTTGGTTAAGGATAAGTAATTTATTATGGTTTGGATAAAGCATCTATGTTCAATCTATCAACCTATCCACGTATGAATCGACTCATAGCATCACGTTGTCCAACTTAATTCTAGTACACATATAATATCAAGTTTTGCAAGGTTAAGTCTCAATCAGTCTAGTATGCAACCTATCCACATTTCATAAATTAACATCAAATTTCAAATTTAATCATCATTGTCGGCCAGATTATCTAACTTACAGAAGCATACAACCTTAAACAAAAAAATATAAATTTTTTTTTTGGTTGAAAGATTTCAAATTTTTATGATTTTTTTCTATTATATACTAAACCAATAACAAAAAACAAACACACAAACACTCAAAAACACACAAAAAGTAAAAAATTCAAAAAATTTCCACCCCCAAACTTAGAACCGACATTGTCCTCAATGTCATAAAGCATAAAGAAGAATATAAAGGGGCGGGGAAGAAAAGGAATAAGATACTCCCCGAATTTTTCTGTTGAAGGCATAAGGCATTATGTGTGATGACTAGACAATCATTTCTATCATGCTTTTCCCTTGATTTGTGATGGATTGAGTATTCCGCGACGTCATGTTCCTGTACACAGCTGTCAAATCAAACAATAAAAATCATGACAATCTTTTCTATCATGCTTTTTCCTTGGTCTATGTTGGTTTGAGTATTCCACGATGTCATGTTCCTTCACATAGCGGTCAAATCAAACAATAAAGATCAAATAACCTAGAACATGTATTACTTAGCCCAAACAATTGAAACAACCAATAATAAATTCAATGGCCCAAGGGAAAACATAATAGGATGGTGATACCCTACAAATTGAAACATGCCTATAACTAATGCAACCTAATAATCAAGAATAAAACTACGTGCAATGCAATACGAAAAACAAAATAA
Source organism: Fraxinus ornus (assembly GCA_903798235.1). Taxonomy (NCBI): domain Eukaryota; kingdom Viridiplantae; phylum Streptophyta; class Magnoliopsida; order Lamiales; family Oleaceae; genus Fraxinus; species Fraxinus ornus. Next base: position 25,660 of record CAIGRF010105278.1, on the reverse strand, counting down.
ATAAAAGGATTAGAAAATTGGGTTACCTCCTAATAAGTGCTGAATTAATAGTCTTTAGCTAGACTTGGCAGCTTGATCATGGTGGCTCATGCTGGAATCTTGCAACCTTACACTCCTTGCAACTTTCAGCCTTGCACCCTCTTTTTGCCCTCCAAATTTTGAACTCTCCATTCTCATCTCGTGCACAGCTCCCTAGACGTTTAAGTTTCATCTCATTTTACCCTTGTTGAACTTCTTTAGCAATAGATTTGGCTTCCTCCAGGACTAATGGTTGTTTGGGTGGATTATATGATTTAAAGATCTCACATGCGTCCTCCACCCTCATAATCAGCTTACCATTCTCCATGTCAATCAACGTTCGAATTGTTACTAAAAAGGGTCGACCTAAGATAATTGGCATATCNCAAAAAGTAAAAAATTCAAAAAATTTCCACCCCCAAACTTAGAACCGACATTGTCCTCAATGTCATAAAGCATAAAGAAGAATATAAAGGGGCGGGGAAGAAAAGGAATAAGATACTCCCCGAATTTTTCTGTTGAAGGCATAAGGCATTATGTGTGATGCCTAGACAATCTTTTCTATCATGCTTTTTCCTTGGTCTATGTTGGTTTGAGTATTCCACGATGTCATGTTCCTTCACATAGCGGTCAAATCAAACAATAAAGATCAAATAACCTAGAACATGTATTACTTAGCCCAAACAATTGAAACAACCAATAATAAATTCAATGGCCCAAGGGAAAACATAATAGGATGGTGATACCCTACAAATTGAAACATGCCTATAACTAATGCAACCTAATAATCAAGAATAAAACTACGTGCAATGCAATACGAAAAACAAAATAAATAAAAGGATTAGAAAATTGGGTTACCTCCTAATAAGTGCTGAATTAATAGTCTTTAGCTAGACTTGGCAGCTTGATCATGGTGGCTCATGCTGGAATCTTGCAACCTTACACTCCTTGCAACTTTCAGCCTTGCACCCTCTTTTTGCCCTCCAAATTTTGAACTCTCCATTCTCATCTCGTGCACAGCTCCCTAGACGTTTAAGTTTCATCTCATTTTACCCTTGTTGAACTTCTTTAGCAATAGATTTGGCTTCCTCCAGGACTAATGGTTGTTTGGGTGGATTATATAATTTAAAGATCTCACATGCGTCCTCCACAATCAGCTCACCCTTCTCCATGTCAATCAAAGTTCGACTAGTTTCTAAAAAGGGTCGACCTAAGATAATTCGCATATCATGGTCATCTTCGAGGTCCATAACAAGGAAGTCCGTCGGGAATATCAACTTCCCAACCTTGATGAGCACATCTTCAATCTTGCCCCATGGGTATATGATGTTCTTATCTGCCAGCTACAACATCACGTTCGATCATTTGACATCCCCAACTCCTAGTTTCCTAAAAGTAGACAAAGACATTAAATTTACACTTGCACCTGTATCACATAAAGCATTAAAATAAAATTCTTTGCCTAGTGAAATAGGTAAAGTAAAACTCCATGAGTCCTTAAGTTTTGGTGGCAATTTATTTTGCAGCATTGCACTGCTCTCATCGGTTAATGCCACTTCTTCCCAATCTGGAAGCTTTCTTTTCTTAGATATCATATCCTTCAGGAACTTTGCATACATTGGGATCTGATGGATTATATCAATGAATGGGATGTTGATGCCGAGCTTTTTCAGCATATTCAAGAACTTTTCTAATTGATCATCAAGTTTTTTCTTTTGCAATCTTTGCGGAAAAGGTAGTGATGGCACAAATTCTTTAGTAAGAATGGTTTCATTAACCTTTATATGCTCTGATGCTCTTTCTGTCTCTGCTTCTTTGTTTTGCTTAGATTTATCCATTTGCTCATCAATCGTCGTATGTGCCTTTTCTTTTGTAGCAACTGGTCTCTTTACATTAATCTCTGGCAGTTGAACTCCACTACGGGTAGTTATTACCTCAATTTGTTCTTCCTCCATGACCTTGACTGTCATTACTTGTTGTTTGAGATTTAACTGAGTCACTAGGCAGTGCTCATTGTGGTCTCTCTGAAAGTGCTTTCGTTATTTATCCCATATTATTTTCCAAATTTTTTTATGGCAGCTCCCTGAACTTACAAGCTCTTATCCGTACGTTGCATGTGTTGAGTAGATATTTCCGCCAACTTAGTCACAAGACCTGGAGGTACAGTCTACTGTGGTGCGGTCTGAGCTCTTTGGTTATTATTCCACTGAAAACCTGGGTGGTTTCTCCAGCCTGGGTAATATGTGTTAGGATTTAGATTGTGTTGTTGCCTTTGAAAATTTTGAGTATAGTTTACATCCTACATTGTTTGAACAAAAGGAGATCCTACATTACAATCAACACTCTCGTAGTTCCCTCCACAATGTTTGCATTTCGGTCCTATTGTTCGGGCAACATTCATCTGATCCACCTTCTGTGTCAATGATACCAACTGTGTTGAAATTACTGTCAAAGAATCAACTTCGAATTCCCCAACATCTCTCTTTCTACTCATCCTTTCAGTAGGCCAAAGTGCGTTGGTAAATGCCAAATCCTCCATGATTTGATAGACTTAATATGTTGTTCTTTTTGTGATAAAACCATCGCATGTGGAGTCTATGTTAGCCTTGCTTCTCGGATTCAAACCAATGTAAAATTACTGTACGTGAAGCCATTTCTGCAATCCGTGTTGTGGGTATTGGTGGAGTAAACCCTTGTATCGTTTCCAAGCATGCGAATAACATTTCGAGTCCAATTTTTGGAATGTCGTAATCTTCTCTCAGCTTTGCAATCCTTTTCGATGGAAAATATTTGTTAAGGAATTTTTGACTCAATTGGTTCCATGTAGTGATGCTTTGAGGTGGACATGTGTCTAACCACTCTCTGACAGAGTCTCTCAACGTGTATGGAAAAAGCCTCAGCTTGATTACTTCACTGGACACCCTTGGATATTCGATAGTTGCACACATTCCAAAAATCTTGATACATGAGCATTGGGATTCTCCGAAACTCTCCCAAAAAATTGTAGCGTTTTTTGGAACATGTTGATCACATCAGTCCATAGGTGGAAGTTTGCCTGACCTTACGTCGGATATACTATGCTAGATTGGCTTTCCACGATCGGTGGAACCATATACTCCCCCATTAGCCTTGCATTTTCATGAGCTGCAGCCACATTCGGTTGTGCTGCTTTCCGGTTAGTCCCTATGACAATATTATTTAGATTTCCCTCTACCATATCTTTCTTTTTCTATTTTTGATGTGTTTCTAACTGTTGTCTTTTGTGAAAGTTGAATCTCCGTTCGATCTCTGGGTCAAATTGAGCAAGATCACCGGTTCTCGAACTTCGTATACACATTCTCAAAAAAGTATGCGAAAATACAATAATAATTTTTTTAAAACTAAACTAAAGAAAAATAGTAAAATTCAGATTAAATTTTAAATTAACGAAACGTTGAAAAAACAATAGTCCCCAACAATGGTGCCAAAAACTTGACCCTTTGAAAACCCGTAAGTGAACGAGATTGTGAGCAAGTAATATAGTAGTGTGTAAAGTGTCGAACCCACGAGGACTACGGGTTTTATCAAGTTAAAGTTAATAATAACCTTAATCGAATAGAAATAATGATTTGTAATAATCTATATCTAATTTATAATGCACTAGAAATTAAAGTAAAAGTTTATCAAATTTTTGAGAGCATTGCTAAGATGTAAAATCCTCATTGTTCATCCACTTTTAGTACAACAATTAAAATAACTCTTTGTTATCATGCGAGTTGGTCGAAATTCCAAATTTATTTAAAAACTTGCCTCGATAGCAATTAAATATATTCCCCTCATGCGACATTCCTATATCTCAATAAAAAATACGAACATGATAAATGCATTAACGAACTAGAACATCTTTATGAACCATGCAAAGCATAGAGGTATATCTATATCTTTTATCGAACCTCACAATATTAAATAATTTGTGCTAACAATTCTATTACCTCTCTCAATGACAATAAAACCCACAAACAATTCAAGTAGTGGCCAATTAATTGAAAAGCAAACTAAACCATAATAAAAATCCATGCATTCAAACAAATTAGTGTCAAAATAATTAATTAATACTAAAAATTTCAAAACAATGGTTCATCAATATCTTAGCAATGTAAAATTTAGCCTATTAAACACGCAAAAGTGGAACAAGATCATCGAAAATTGACCAAACGTGAACAAATCTCGAATTAATTATGTTTTCTGGCTCTGCATACGTGTACAATCTCTCTGCACGAATATAATGTTTGCTTTCAACTGCCTCAATTTCATTGGGAATACGTGTCCTAATTGTTTTTAATCCAACTAAAGTCCATCCAAATTGAGGCCCAATTAATTAATGTTTGCTTTCCAAATCCGCAACTCTTTCACAGAATGTAACTTAGTCCTTGTATTTTGCCATTTTTCGTCACATTTTGCTTCCTTCCTTCATTTCCTTTTCCATTCAAAGTGTTTTACCTATTAAACATAAAATACAACAACTTAGAATATATTTTGTCAATAGAACTATCAAATGTTGTTATTTTAGGTCCCGAATAAGTGTAAAAAATTACACTTATCAGCTACTGCTTCCATCCATTTAGAGACGTAATCAACAGCAACCAGTATGTATTGATTTGAAAATGACGGTGGAAACGGTTCCATGAAGTCCATTCCCATACATCAAAGCGTTCCACCTTAAGGATGTTGTTTAGCGGTATCTCATTCCTTCTTGAAATATTCATTGTATGTTGACACCGATTACACCGCTTCACAAATTCAAAGGCATCCCGAAATATTGATGCCAATAGAATCCAGATTGAAGAATTTTTACTATTGTTTTGGATGCCCCAAAATGCCCTACATAAGAAGATGAATGACAATGTACCAGTATGCGCGGTATTTTTTTCTCGAAAATACATCTCCGGATAATCTGATTAGCTCCTCGATTGTAAAGAATAGAATCTTCCCAAAAGTAATATTTGAGCTCAGAGAAATATTTCTTCCGAAGATGAATTGAGTAATCTGGTGGAGGAATGAATTTGACCAAATAGCTCACAATGTCAGCATACCAAGGTTTAACATCTACATTAAATATTTGCTCATCTGGAAAAGCCTCATTAATTTCCACAGACTCTTCTTGAGTTCCCTATTCCAGTCAAGATAAGTGATCAGCCACCACATTTTCAGATCAAACTCTTGTAGTAGTAAAACCCAATGGATCAATCTCGCCTTGGTATCATTCTTTGTCAAATATTTTAATATCGCATGGTCGGTATAGACTATGACCTTTGACCCAACAAGATCAAAATTTATCAAAGGCAAAGACTACGGCGAAGAACTCCTTCTCGGTAGTAGCATAGTTGAGTTATGCATCATTCAAAGTTTTGCTCGAGTAGTAGATTGATAACCCAAGAATAACTAATCAAGAGGGGGGGTGAATTGGTTATTGAAACTTTTTCAACACTTAGTCTAAGAACAATTCAATATATAAGATATGAATGTAAAGTATGATACGAGAATTAAATATGCAAGTTTGATAACTTAATTCAAGTATAAATATAGTACAATATAAATGGCAATGTAAAGTAAAGTGCGATAATGTAAGGATAACAAACCAATTTAATGGGGTTCGATACACAATGTGTTCTACGTCCCCGTTACTAAGCTCTCGTCATGAGCAAGGCCAAATGCACTATAATTGTAACTTACAAACAAGGAGTACCAATCCTTAAGTGACTTACAAACAAGAAGCACTTATCTTTAAGTGACCTACAACAAGGAGCACTTATCCTTAAGTGACTTACAACAAGGAGCACCTATCCTTAACAATAATCGAGTTTTCACAAGGCTCTCGAAACCACCAAAGTATAATGATAATTTTACAATTGAAAGAACTCTCTTAACAAATGATATAATCAAGTCAAATATTTAGAGAGTTAGGATAACACTTCAATAGATAGCAAGTGATAAAGCTCAAGTGTCTATGAAGAAAACTTTGATGAATAATTGATAATGAAGTAGTTTGAGTTTTTGTATCCAAATTTTCAAACCAATAACCTCTCTTAACAAATAATACAAGTTAAGTATGAAGAGAGATTTATACTTTAATCAAAGTGTTGGCAAAGAAAACTTTTATCTAGAATGAAGAATAGATGAAGTTGTGAAGAGTTCTTTGCAAAATAGAATTTTTGATAAGATGAATGAAATAGGTTGAATCAATCAAAAAATTCTTTTGTAATAAATGAAATCGAATTTAAATTCAAGTAATCTCAATGATTTTCAATAAATAAGCTCTTAAAAATTCTTTTGTAAGTTGGTAGAATCGAATGCAAAAGAAATGAATATTTATAGAGTAAAAAGAGACACTCTCGGGTAAGTTCGGTTGACCGAAATTTTTGGTTGACCAAAATATAGCCCTTGTAAGACTACTATTGGACTTTCGGTTGACCAATTTTCAGTTGACCAAATTTTTTGATTTTTTTTTTTCAAAATCTATTTCATATTATGAATTAAAAGTATTTTTATGCAAGTGATGAATTATGAAAATAATTTGAGCTTTATGCACTTGCTAAGAATCGAAAAGTTAATACCTTTACATTTAAATTCCGATAAACTACTTCTAGGCTTTAATCTTCAAAGTTCTTGTTCTTGTTATCTTCGAGTCTCATTTGATTGCTTGTTCTTCAACGGATGACGATTTGACTCTTTGAATGCTTAAGAAGATATATTCATGAAAAACTTAAGAGACAAAACTTGTTCGAAACATAAGTGTTTTGTTTGTTATAATCAAAACAAGTGGAGTTATATTAAATCATAGGTCAATAATTTTCCCCTTTTTTATTATGACAAACAATATGTGATTTGTAGAAATATACAAGATATTCCCCCTGTCTTTTACACATCAATGGAAACCAAGTTTATATCATATATAGCATGATGTTCTAAAGACATGCATTCTCACAATTCATTAACATAGTAAATCACATCTATAAGTCATCATACTTAATAGAAATAATTAAACTTACAAATTCCATAATGATAAGTCACAATACATAGTTCATAACAAAATAGAAATAGCAAGTCACAATTACAATCACATTTTCCTTCATTTTCTCCCTTTTGGCATCATCAAAAAAGAATGGGGACAATGAAGCCAGAAGAAATTCCCCATTAATTAAGACATAGGTGCAAGTTAGGATAAACAAGTGAAAGTAATCATTGGTCATAACATGAAAGATAAAAACATGAGTTCAAAAATAAAAATAGAACAAAGAGATTACGTTTTAATCTTCCGCCGGTGGAGGAGGCCCTCGAGGATAAATGGAATACAAGTGTGAATGACCCACCAACCTTTCCAACATCCGATCAATGAAAGGGAGTGGAAAATGATCCTTCCAAGTAGCAGTATTTAGTTTGCAGTAGTCAATGCAAACTCTTCATCCCGTAACCATCCTGGTGTGTATCAACTCATTATTTTCATTCTCAACCACTGTGATGCCCCCTTTCTTTGGTACGACTCGAACCGGGTTGACCCAAGCGCTGTCTGAGATAAGATAAATTATTCATGCATCCAACAGTTTAATCATATCGGCTCTAACCACTTCCTTCATGTTTGGGTTAAATCTTTGCTACCCATCAACGCTCGGTCTAAGGTTTTGTTCCATGAGAATCTTGTGCATGCAAAGTGAAAGGTTGATCCCTTTTATGTCGGCAATAGACCACCTAATTGCTGTCTGATTTTCTATCAGCACCCTAAGTAATTTCTCTTCCTCCATCTTGCTGATTGAGTTTGAAATTATAACCTGAAGTGTAGATGATTCCCTTAACTAAGCATATGAAGATGGGGTGGTAGTTGTTTGAGCTCTAACTCCGATGGTTACTGAATTTATGGTAGTGGTTTTGGTAGACCGGTTCCCAACTCCTCAAAATTCCTCTTTCTCACAAATGGTGGATTTGTTTCAAAAAATCTTGCACAGACGTCGATCTCTATAGAATCGGTGTGAATGGACTGAGAATGCACGATACAAGCTTCATAAGTGTCAGATGGATGTTGTAATTGAAAGGTGTCATGAACTGCACTATCAACCATGTCGATCTTAAAATAGTTGTCTGACTTGTAGGATATTTCATAGCCTTGAAAACATTGAAAGAAGCTTGTTCCTCCCCTTATCTCAGAATTAGTTGACCTCACTGTACATCTACAGAGCCCTTTCAGTAGCCAAAAATGGTCGACCCAATATAAGTGGCACATCATTGTCCTCTTCCATGTCCAGAATGAGGAAGTTTGTTGGAAATATGAGCTTCTTAACCTTTACCCAAACATCTTCAATGATTCCACGTGGATGAGTGAGTGATCGATCGACTAGCTGCAGAGTCACCGTGGTTGGTTTAGCTTATCCCAATCCAAGTTTCCTGAAAACAGAAAGTAGCACTAGATCAATACTGGCACCCAAATCACATAAAGCTTTATCAAAATAATAATTACTAATAATGCATGGTACAGTAAAACTCCCTGGATCTTTTAGTTTTGGAAGAAGCTTTTTTCTAAATTCTCACGCTGCATTCATCTGTCAACATTAGCGTTTCGTGATCATCCAGCTTACATTTGTTGAATAGGATATCCTTTAAAAACTTAGCGTAACTAGGTATCTGTATAAGTACTTCAGCCAACGGGATATTGATGTGAAGCTTCTTGAAGACCTCCAGAAATTTCATGTATTGCTGGTCCATCTTCTGCTTTTTTAACCTCTGGAGAAATGGAACTGGGGGTTTATGTGGATTCATGGGTGTGGTTGCTTTAGCCCATTGTATATCTGATGTCTCTTTTATAGATGTTTCCCTAGGCTACTCAATCTGCTTCTTACGATCTTCATTAGTAGGTGGTACTGCTTCTTTATTTGCACCGGGTCACTTCACATGCATTTCAAATAATTGAAACCCACTTCCTGTAGTAATAGCTTCGATATGTTCTCTAGGATTTACTTTAGTGTTACTCGTCAATGTACCTGGAACTCTTCCTGTCATAGAAAGTGGTATTTATCCTACATGTATTTCCAGGTTCTTAATTGCAACCCCCTAATTGTAGAGAGTTGTTTCGGTCTTCCTCATAAATTGATTGTTTGTTTCCATGTACTTGTTAGTCTTCCCAATTAATTTTGCAATCATCTCCTCCAATTGGGGTTTCTTTTCCTGCTGATACTGCCTTTGAGACTTGTTGTGATTTTGATTTTGATTTCCTCTCGAAGAGAAATTTGGATAATTTCGCCACCCAGGATTGTAAGTGTTAGAATGTGATTGTTTTGTTGACGTTGACCCCATTGCGTGTATTCCACCTACTCAATTCCCTATGAAAGAATTGGGTACTCAGCTGTGCTATGTTCCGCTCTATACTCTTCACAATTCAGCTTTCGTGCTTGTGTTGCACTTGTAGGTTGTGATATACTCTCCACTTTGTGAAATAATGAATCAATTTTAGCAAATAAAGNTACCCACATGCTCAGATGACCACATAGCTGAAGTGTTGGCCATTATCTCAAACAATTCCCATGCTCCATCAATAGTTCTTGTGATTATGGAGTCATTTGATGATGAATCCACCATGCTCCTAAAAGAAGGAAGCAGTCCTGTATAGAAAAATTTGATCTGCGTCTTTCTGTCGAACCCATGTTGAGGACATTTCCTTAGTATATTTTTAAACCTATTACAAGCCTCATCAAAAGGCTCAGATTCACCCTGGCTGAAGATTGATATTTCGTGCCTCATTCTTGCTACTTTGGCTGGTGAGAAGAAAATTGTACAAAATTTGTGAGCCAGATCGTTCCAAATAGTTATGCTAGCCACAGGAAGTGAATCCAACCATTCGAGTGCCTTATCCCGTAGGGCGTGTGGGAACAACCTTAGCCTGATAGCATCTTCTGATGTTCCTTGATACTTGAGGTGTTGACACATATCCAAGTACCAGGATATATGTGTACGTGGATTCTCATTAGCCAACCCGTAGAACTGTCGCCCATTTTGGAAGAGTTGGATGACATTAGCTTTCAGCTGGAAGTTCGGTTTTCCATCATCTCTTTTCTCTGCATTGTCTGGAGTTGCAGGATTCCTCATTAGTTCAATTTGTTGATTTGCCATTGGTATTTGTTCTTGGTTTTCCTACTGTATTGCTCTAGCTACCATTTGCGTGAGATGAGAGGTTCATTCAATCTCCAAATCAGCTGGTAGCAGTTCACCGCCCAGCGACCTTAGCATGTAAAACTTGAAAGAATGGCAACAATATCACTTAGATCAACCTAAGTAGAATGACTAAATAAAATTAAATACTTGAAATAAAAAATTAAAGATAAGTCCAAATTACTGTCTAAGTAAATAAAATTAAACTAATATTCAATTTCTTGGCAGTGACGCTAAAAACTTATTCACGAAAATATATTTCGAATAAAAATCATCGCAAGTGTACGGTTCGTAACAAGTAATAAAGTGAATTTTAAAGTTCCGATATCGTTCCCACATGGATTGATTTAGTTCAATTTTTCTACCTTGACCTTAATCGAATCAAGAAAATATCCCTACCCCCTAGCATACCCTACGATGATTTATACCTTGTCGAGCCTATTTCCCATCTCTCGAAGGCAAATATGCTACCAGATTCACACAATTATTTGTGCACATAATTGTCGAGAAAAATAATTGCATACAAATCTTTCTTATGTTTCTCCCTCATAATTTTTGCCTCAAGATCTCCTTCAATAGGTGTTCTAGAGTTTTTCTCTATTGGGATCCTCCTTCGTATTTGACGGCTTTAAGCTTTTGTATTCATCCTAAGATTCGTTTCCTAAAGTGTTTGAACGAATTAAGGAAATCAGATTTTTCGCCCCGGAAAATAAACATGCGACTGCATGGTTATGAGCCAAGCGATCGCATGGTTCATCCAAAATGGCTCCATTTCTCCATGTTCACATGTGTGCTACCGCATGGTTATTTCTATCATGCGGCCGCATGGAAGATCGCACTTCCCATTTATGTTAATTTTGGTCCCTGAGTGTTGTTTTCTCCCATTTTGACTTCTTTTCTTCATTCTCCTTCGTCTAACATCCTTTGCACTCATCAAATTAGTACCTAGCTCATTTCCATTCTCGATTCGTGCTTTGGGTCTTCTATCGGCTATTTGCACTTCAGCCCTCGAACTTTTATTTTCTTTCGTTTAGGTCATTTTTTGTATTTTTCCTCCTGAGTTCCGCCACATCCATCAATATAGTGCTAGAAAAAAAAAATAAGTTGAGTTAAGCCATATTCAAACATTTTTTTTTACAACAATTAGTCCTGTTTTGTGGCAACATAAGTGTAGGAAAACGCACTTATCACAAAGTTTAGAAATTTCTTCCATTGAACTCTCTCCTACACTGCGAGAGCTGAAAAAGGGAAAGCTAAAAAATTGGCCAGCTAACATTGCATTTTTTCATAGGCGCCATCATCCCATCATGTAAAATATGTTTTTTTTTTCTCTCTCTTCAGGCTATTTGCATCAAAACTATAGAAATTCTTGTTGAAAAGAGTAATGTTCAACGAGTCAATGCCCCTGTTACTATAAGTAAAAAGTTGTTCATGAATTTAGTTACTGTTTTAGGACACTTAAGAGAAATATATTTAGACGACTTATTTTCAATTTTTTACTTCCAAGTTTTGGGTAGCGGAGGGATGGACCTAGTTTTACGTGTTACTCGTGCGAAAAGGCATATGTAGTTGGTTTTTGTTGTTATTGGACATAATCTATGGAAATTAAACCCCTTTTTGAGTTTTTGTTTTGTTGTTTAGACAATTTTTTTATTTTATTTTGGATGTATGGGTTATTTAGGGGATTGGGTTCTTAATTTTTGTAGTGATATAACTAAGAGAATACAAAATGATCATATTTTCAGTACTGAAAACTATGTATGTAATGGTGTTTTTTGAAAAAGATTCTGGTTTTTAATTAAATAAATTATCGTCTAATGATTATTGGAGCTTCATTTTTTTGTTGTGATTTGTTGTGCTGAGTAATTTTTGAGCTATTAGCCGATTTGTTGAATTGATAGTATGCAAGTGGAATTGGGACCTCCTCTTCTGCAATTGACAACTATAGGAAAATGGTGTTTGAAGGGGTGTTTATTAGATATTTTAGTTCCTTTAACTAATTGCCAGCTAGCTTGTTCCGTTAATTCTGTTTAGTCGCTAGCTAAGCATTAACTTTGTTTATTTATATGCTGCACATTTGTAAATGCCACACATGAAATGAGATTGAATAAATTCATTTTTCGCCATTTCTCTCTTCTTCAATTCAATGTGGTATCAGAGCATTTGTTTGATTTCTTATTCTTTTCCTTTGTTCCTTTCGAAATTGAATCAGAACTTGATAATTATAGTTACTACATTTAGTGATCCAGCATCTCCATGGCAACTAATGCTACAATGTTATCAGACACGGCATGAAGCTATCCTTTCATCGACGATGCGTTGAGCCCTTATTATCTTTATCATTCGGATAGTCCAGGACTTATTCTGGTTTCTGAACTTACTGGTGAAAATTACACCTCCTGGAGCATAAGCATGATGATCACTTTGTCTGTAAAGAATAAATTTGGATTCATTGATGGTTCTATTCTGAAACCAAAAGGTAATGGCAGTCTCATTAATTCCTGGATTCGCAACAATAATATAGTCATATCTTGGATCCTTAATTCTTTCTCTAAGGATCTATCCGCTAGCATTATATATTTGGTGTCTGCTTATGAGATTTGGAAGGATCTCAAGGAGAGATTTCTACAGAAGAATGGACCACACAATTTTTAGTTAAGACATGAATTGATGAATCACACTCAAGCTCAATTAACGGTAGAAGCTTATTTCACCAAACTGAAGACCATTTGGGAGGACTTGAGTAATTACAGATCGACCTGTTCATGTGGAAAGTTCAATTGCATGGGAAATAAGGCCTTGGTAGATCACTATCAAACTGAATATGTGATGTATTTTTTGATGGGGCTTCATGATTCGTTTGCCCAAACTAGGAGTCAAATGTTGCTTATGGACCCAATACCACCCATCAATAAAGTTTTTTCCCTTGTATCTCAAGAGGAACATCAGAGGAATTTGAGCAATGTGACAAAACCATCTGCTAGGAATAATCCAATGGTATTTGCCATAAAAAAATGAAGGTAGTCGATCCCATAATAGCCAACAATTTGGAAAACCTTAGAAGAAGGATCGACCAATTTGCACATATTGTGGATTCACTGGTCACTCTGTTGACAAATGTTACAAACTTTATGGTTATCCTATGGCTATAAAATAAGACAAAAAAATATTGCTCATCCTAATCAAGTTGTTACTGCAATAATGAATTAGGTCTCAAAATCTTCTGCTCATCAAGGGAACATTGATGGATTTGTTCAAACATTGAATCCAAAACAGTACCAACACTTATTAGCCATGTTGAGCTCCCATCTCATATCAGCTAAATCCAACGCAGGAGCTGGTATTAACACAGAACATGCATCAGGTACATGTCTCTCTGTTTCTAATCAGCATGGCCTTCACTCTCCTAGATATTGGATAGTTGATTCTGGAGCTACAAACCATGTTTGTTTTGATCAGTCCCTATTTCATACCATGTTTCTCGTTCCAAATTCATTTGTCACTCCTCCAAACAATACTCACATACATGTTAAATTCTCAGGCTCAATTCAGCTCAGTCCATCATTGACAATTCATGATGTTCTTTATGTTCCTCAGTTCCATTTTAACTTACTATCTATTAGCTCTTTAACGAAAAATTCTTCATTTCATGTCAGTTTTCTTATGGATTCTTGTATCATTCAGGAAATACCAACTATGAAGATGATTGGCAGGGGTAAGAAAGTAGATGATCTTTACATCATTGACACTACCACTTTTTCCAACTCTTGTAATTCTGTTTGTCCTGATACTATCTGTAATTCTTCCATTTCAAAAGTAAAAAATGTGTCATCATAGATTTGGCACAATAGACTTGGACATTTGTCATTTAAATGCTTAGAAATGCTGAAAGACAAGTTGTCATTCAATTGTAATGTTCATAAAGACATTCATTGTTCCATTTGTCCATTAGCAAAACAAAGGCGACTCTCATTTGTTTCTAACAATAATTTGTTTGCAAATTCATTTGATTTGATTCATTGTAACACATGGGGTCCATATCATACTCCAACACACGTTGGTTATCGATATTTCCTTACCTTGGCAGATGATTCTACTAGACTTACATGGTTGTTCCTCATGAAACAAAAGTCTGATGCTAAATTCATAATTCCCAAGTTTTTCTCTCTTATTTAAACACAATTTGGCAAAGTCATCAAGAAGTTTAGATCTGACAATGCTCCTGAGCTAAAATTCACAGACTATTTTAATTCCAAAGGAGTATTACATCAATTTTCTTATGTTGAACGACCTGAACAAAACTCCGTAGTGGAAAGAAAACATCAACATTTACCTAATTTAGCTAGAGCCCTTTTCTTCCAATCTCATGTTCCTATACAATTTTAGGGGGAACTTATCCTCACTGCTACATACTTAATCAATCGAACTCCATTGTCCTTATTGCGTAGTGAGTCTCCTTTCCAACTCCTTTACAATAAACCTATCGATTACACTTTCCTCAAAGTATTTGGTTGCCTATGGTATGCATCAACTCTTCCTTCCACTTGAAGAAAATTTCACCCTCGTGTTGTACCTTGTATATTTGTTGGATATTCGCCAGACATCAAAGGATACCAACTTTACAATATCGAATCCAATAATATCTTTGTATCCCGTGATGTGATATTTCATGAAACATTGTTTCCTTTTCAATCCATATCTAGTTCTACTGAAGTCATTGACCCTTTTCCTTACTTAGTTTTACCTATACCAGCTTCTAATCTGCCTATCTCCCATATGTCTACATCTAATTTGACTGCACATCATGATAATATTCCACTCTACGTGGTCCTGTTGTTCGAAGAACTACTTGAATCATCAAACCTCCTTCTTATTTACAGGACTATCATTGCAATTTACTTCAACACAAATCCATGCCAGCCTCAAATATTCCTTATCCTTTACATAATTACATCTCTTACAAATCCCTTTCTTCTTCTCATTGTGCTTATCTTCTACATATATCTTCCACCTATGAACCCCAATTCTATCATCAAGCTATCCATTATCCACATTGGAGAGAGGCTATGGCTAATGAATTAGAAGCAATGGAGGCTAACAATACTTGGTATGTTCAGACTCTTCCTAAAGGAAAACATTCCATTGGATATAAATGGATTTATAAAATTAAACGCAAGTCTGATGGTAGCATTGAACGTTACAAAGCTTGGTTAGTGCAAAGGGTTACACACAACAAGAAGGCTTGGATTTTATTGAAACATTTTCACCAATTTCAAAACTTGTTACTGTTAAAGTGGTACTTGCCATTGCTGCCATTAAAGGATGGCATCTTGTTATACGAAAATATGTTTCGAATAAAAACTACCGAAAGTGTACAGATCATTCAAGTAATAAAATGAGCTTTTTAAGTCCAAGTATCGTTCACACAGAGATTGAGTTAGTTTGAGTTTTACCTATTTCGACCTTAACCGAAACTAAG
>CAIGRF010105223.1:0-10176 GCA_903798235.1 Fraxinus ornus | reverse complement strand
TTCTAAAAATCAAAGCCCAAACCCAATTAAATGAAAAAATCTAAATTGACCTCTGCCGAATGAATGTCTGGAGACTTGAATTCTTGAACATACGAAAGAGTTTCCCAGGTTCTCTCTCTTTCTATGTATGTGCGCTTTCCGAAATTCTTGCTTGCATATTGAAGGCTCAATGACAGATATTTTATAATCGAAATTTCTCTTGACTGCACTAATTACTAATCGAAGAATTTTACTAGTTGTTATCTGAAATATTGTGACACTCTTGGTGTTTGCTTTATGTGTTGTTCTAACGCACTGTAACTAGTTTCCGTTAAAATGTCGAATTATCCTCGTAGAATTAATTGTAGCTCTAAACTCGGGAGAAAGGAGGATTATGGTTGAATTTGTAGACGTTGGCCTTGTCTCGTTACATAAAATCTCTTAATTTGCCAGTCTTATTCCAATTTGTTGAACGATTTTATGTTTGCCTTTGTTTAGAAGAGTTATTTGATTGATATTTACAATGCAACAAGCTAAATTTTGAGGTCGTCAGTTAAAAGTGAGAACAAAATGTTCGAAAAACTTTCAAAATGGCTTTAATGAATTTGAATGTGTGAATTGAATTCGTGTTTTTCAGCCTCAATTCTTTTCTCTCTTTTAATTCGATTTTTTTTTTCTTTTGAGAACTTTTTGATGTCAAGGTGTAATAATGGATCTTCTGATCCAATATTTGGTAGATTTTGATTGCTGTTTTATCTTTTCAGTAGGAAGGAATAGCTCCAAAAGTGCCTTCTCAGGAAGCATTTGGCAAGGGCTTTCTATGCGATGTTCTCACTTTCATTTAATCAGGTTCAAACACCTTCCCTTTTCGATATTCAACCGTCCAATTGGGTGAAGCATGAAAAACAATCTCATAGAACAAAGAGTTACTATACCAGCTATGCACTCAGCCACGACTTTTATCCCAATGACGTACCCTTTTCTCATTCTCATTCAACATCCCTTAAAAATGCGGATAATAATGAAAATGTGTTTTATTCTGATGCTACTCCTATCAATCAGTCAACAGACTCCACCACACTTGGTAATTGGCTTCAGGCTTGTTCGAGCGTGGAAGAAACAAGGAAACTGCACACTATTATTGTTAAATGTACCAAAAATCCCGTCCCCTTCGTAAACAATAATTTGATTAGTGCATATATAAAATCTGAGGATCTGTTAGCAGCTTGTAAGGTGTTTGATAATATGTTGGAAAGAAATGTTGTTTCTTGGACTGCTATGCTCAACGGCTACTTAAAATTTGGGTTTTATGATGAAGCTCTAAGATTGTTTAGTGAGTTTGTTGAGAATGGGTTTCAAGGAAATTCGAAGACTTGCGTATGTGCATTAAATTTGTGTAGCAGGACAAGTAACTATGACCTTGGGAAGCAACTACATGCATGCATACTCAAGGGTAGATTAAGTAATAATATTTTAGATAGTGCTATTTTGTATTTTTACGCGCAATGCAGTGATTTGGAAGACGCTTTTCGTGTATTTGACCGGATGGTAAAGTGGGATGTGATTAGTTGGACAACCGTGATCACAGCTTGTTCACAGCATAGGCAAGGAAGGGAAGCTTTTCTGTTGCTTTCTCAAATGTTAGCAGATGGACTTGAGCCTAATGAGTTTACTGTTTGTAGTATTTTGAATGCTTGTGGGGAAGAGAAGGAACTGAAACTTGGTAAACAATTTCATGGTGTCATTGTTAAGAAGCAATTTCATTTGGATGTTTTTGTAGGGACTTCCTTAGTGGATATGTATGCAAAGTGTGGGGAGATAGAGGACTCAAGAGCACTCTTTGATGATATGAAAAGAAAAAACGTAGCCACTTGGACTTCTATTATAGCAGGATATGCTCGCAATGGACTTGGTGAAGAAGCCATAAAAATCTTTCGTATGATGAAAAGACTAAAGATATTTCCTAACAATTTAACCGTTGTTAGCATCCTTAGAGCTTGTGGCTTACTCAGGGCTTTATCGACAGGAAAAGAAGTTCATGCACAAATTATCAAGAATTTTGCACCGAGCAATATTTACATCGGAAGT
Organism: Fraxinus ornus; assembly: GCA_903798235.1. NCBI lineage: Eukaryota > Viridiplantae > Streptophyta > Magnoliopsida > Lamiales > Oleaceae > Fraxinus > Fraxinus ornus. The sequence goes on along the minus strand of CAIGRF010105223.1, from coordinate 8,109 downwards.
GCCCTTGTGTGGCTCTACTGTAAATGTGGAGAGTATTATGCTGCATCTAAGGTTCTCCAGTACATGCCTGATAGAGATGTAGTTTCTTGGACTGCAATAATTTCTGGCTGTGCTCATCTCGGTCACGAGTATGAGGCCCTTGAATACTTGAAAAAAATGTTGCGTGAAGGGGTGGAACCAAACCCTTTTACTTATTCATCAGCTTTGAAAGCATGTGCAAAACTAGAAGATATTAATCAAGGAAAATTGATTCACTCCTCTATAAATAAGACCCTGGCATTACCCAATGTATACGTGGGAAGTGCTTTAATTAATATGTATTCAAAATGTGGATATCTTTCAGAGGCAGTTCAAGTGTTTGATAGTATGCCAGAGAGGAACTTGGTTTCTTGGAAGGCAATCATTGTTGCTTATGCAAAAAAGGGGCTGTGTGGAGAGGCATTGAAGCTCATGTACAGAATGCAAGCAGAGGGCATCGAGGTGGATGATTACATCCTTTCAACTGTTCTTACTGCATGTGGAAATTTTGAATGGGATATGAAGTCCTCATCAGAGTGTGTTTGCAGCCTTAAATATCTCTAAGAGAATTGGTTTATGTTTTGTTAGGATAGAGAAAAGTACCATGAAATCTACTAACAAACATGTAAATATTTGTGTTGTAACATTAAATTATTCGATAGTCTTTGTGGAGGCCAAATTTATTATCATAATATTCGATACTATCAAATGAGATTTACATGCTCTTGTTTTTCAGTACACTCTATAGAATAACCTATCACATGAATTTTTAAAGCTGTTTATATTGCGAACTATTGATAATAATTATTTGGAGTTGAATATGATTGTTAGCAAAACCAAACATGGCTAAATCTACTGGTACCTTCTCAGTTATTTCGTTTTTTTCACCATTGCGTGTGCGCCATGTCATTACGAAACATAATTTTTCCTCCAACTATGTAATTTTGTTGTAAGTAGTTATTTTTGGAATTTTGTTTTCAAATGTAAGTATTCGATATCTGTGTTTATATAACTCTGTAGGTTCTTTTCATTCTTTGCTAGCAGTGATGGCTAGTTTTTTATTTTTTTTGTTATATTTTAAGTATTATTTGGAATTAATTTAGTATGAAGATTTCATGGTTGAGCTGAGAAGAACACTTTCACAGATACGTTTTTCGACTATATGGATTTGGTGCCTTGAATTGGGAATATGTCCATATTCAATTCCAATTTAAATGAAGTCCCCTGCAATCACAAATTTTAGGCCCAAAATCCGATGCCTTGCTCTATTTTGTGGCAGTTTGTATGGAAATTGAAATAGAAATAATTTTGTTCAAGTTGGGATTAAAATGAAGGCTTTGGTGAGCTTCAAAGAGTGAAACTGGGGACTTGGAGATGGAAATGAAAGTCATATAGATGGAAAAAGAATGTTGCAGATGACAGATTCAGTTACCGTAAAACGATTAGCTATTTGTGATGGGTAATGCTATAGGTACAAATCCCATTACAAAATGGTTGACAAAATAGCCACTAGAGAAGGTTACTTTTAGTAACCCTGTGGAGCAATATCTGTCCCCACTTCTACAAGCCGTGTCAACATCAAGTGGATAGTAAAAGTGATCTTGGGATGAAGCACAGCTACTCGGCTCTGCTAGAAAACGAAAAGTAATACTTTTTTCTCTGGCCAAAAGTTTGTTTATGAAAACTCGACGAACTTTCTAAACTTTTTCTTTACGAAACTCGTAAAAGATTGATAGTCTGAACTCTGAAAGATAGATTGATACATTGTTCCATTAGCTCTATAATATCTATGCCTGTAACAGTGTTATCAGATCTGGCCTTGCAGCAAAAGGAATAGTTTGAATCATCCTTCTTTTGTTTTAGGAATTTTCTTCACCGATTAGATTGCTTCTTCCTTTGTCAAGAGTACGGACTTTCGGTGAACACTCAATGAATAGAAGATATTTTTATGTGGATTTTTGAGCAGGGAGCGTGTTTGATCCTTGCATTTTCTGGTAGTAAGTTGTAAAATTTTTGCAAGATATAGTACATAGCTATATATTGAGCTTATTATTTGGAGATTTTCTTGCGAGATTCATGAAGATCATCAAAGGAATGATGCGGTTTGAAAGTTGCTTTCTGTGATTGGTAAAATTTTTGCTAGCCATCGTGAATACTTCACAAAAGAATTATTTTATTCATCTTCCAGCTGTTGCAAAATCTTATTATGACTATCCAACAAAACAAAATGGTGAGTGTGGTTTTCTGTATGCATACGCAAGATATGTCTCAAACTATCTTTGATATCATTTCTTTATGTTTCCATATTCACTTATTTCTTATTTATCCCCTATTACGCATCCATTACATTATTTTCATCTTACAGACCTTTTATGTTTGAACGTGTCAGTGCCAACAATAGTACTATAAAGCTTAGTTGGTCCAATAATTGTTTTATTTCTTTTCCTTTTTAACATTGTAATTATCTTCCAATCATGAATATTTATCACACTTCATTTCTTCAGATCCACTCGCATCCTGTGCGTTACATTCTCTTTAATTCCTCCAATCAGCCAATGTAATTCAGTAGTAGATCTCATTTGTGAAGTTATGTGCAATATGGGAATTGAAAATTTGCACGATGAAAGCTGCTGTCTGTCTGTTAACGAAGGTCCCAAGTCTGCACTTAGGGTTGGTGCTGATACCTTTATTCCTTTCATTTGGGGGCTTTCGTTATGTAGGTGATACTTTTGGATACATACTCAGCGATATCAACGGGGGACTAGACTCGCCAGAAATGGAAATGGGTTATTAGCGGACATTGATGAACTATGGTGAAGCTATTGATTATGATAGTCACCATGAGCCAACAAAATATTGCACACGTTGCGCAATGATGAGGAGTATGATAAGAGCACATGAGATCATTTTTGAGTTCCCAAAATCAATCCCCTATAGTAAATAACATTAACCAGCAAGGTCTATTCTTGTATTTACTAACTATCATTTGTAATGTTTTCCGAAATTATCAATGAAGTTTGCCTACTTGGAAAAATGTTTTTCTAAAATTGGGCAAGTATAGGATTCGTTTGACCAAGAGCAAATTAAGTGACCTCTGGGACACTAGGTCACAGGGTGTTAGCGTTGTTGCATTGAATTACACGTTTTTTGTTGAAGAACCTCTCAATAAAATGTAGTAGAACGAAAACATTAGCATGTAGTCGAGACTCGAGATTGAGCTTACAATGTTATTTCATACTAATATACTTCTGTTTATGGGTGGAAACATTTTCTATAACTGTGTATTTATTTTGTCTTTTGTCATATTCAGTTATACAAAAAGAAAGCCCTCATGAAAATATTTGTTCATCTAGGTGATTCAAGTTTGTCAAGAAATATCCAACCATATAGAACATATGTACTTCTAATAAACAAATTTCACGTATCAAATCCCCACATATTTTAAGGAATACCAGATGGTACTCAAAATAACCATACCCATGTATTGATTAATATCAATGTACATGGCAAGACTATTCATAATTTGATAATTTTGTAATTCTAGTCATACAGGCACAGAGTTGCCTAAAGGCTGTATTATGGTCATATACTATGGAAACACGTTCACATAGTGCAGATGGGATAAATCACTATATCTGGTCATACACTGTAAAAACATATTCACAATAGTGCAGAGCAGATAAAATAATCATATCAGCTTATACACTATGGAAACACATTCGCATTAGTATAGATTGGAGTAAAATCATATTGGTACTTTCTGGTAGCTTTAAAACTAACTTTACATACACTGAAATAGTTAATACTAATATAATATGCAAATGAAATGATTCAGCTGAAATGTATTTAATTAACTTAGCAAACTCGAAAATAGGACAAAGTCAATCAATTGGTTGAAAGAAACTGGAATTGGATTGAAATTCCTAGCTAGAATTTAGTAAAACTAATAAAAGATAAGCCTTTATTATCAATTTCTTTGTCAAAAATATTTTGCACTTAGGTTCTTGAAGCATGTAAGGAGGCTATGTGGTTGAGGGGTTTGATTGGTGAAATGAGTGAAGACTTGCACATTTCTACAGTTTATTGTATAGTCAGAGTGTTATCTTTCTAACTAAGGATCAGATGTTTCACAAGAGGACAAATCACATTGATATGAGGTATCACTTTGTGCATGATCTGATTGCTCGTGATGTTATTAAAGTGAGCAAGGTTTAGCCTTTTCATTAGCTTGAGTAACATTGAGATCAACATGAAATACATTAGAAAATTGTGAGGATTATTATATTTAGATTGGGAGTATCAAATCTTGTAAAATATTTAAGTTTGTTAATTCAATAGATTATCTTCCTTTGCCTGTGATTTTTTTTTTTTCGGTCTTTAGTTTCCACATAAAATCTTGGTATTCTTGTGTGTTTGTTTATTTCGTCTTGCTTTCATCTTGCGCTTTATTCACAACATGCATAAATAGAACATCCAACCTCTTTTGATGGGGAAAATTAGGCATTCTACTAGCCCACACCTATTCTCAGATTTTGAAGTCAATAGAATTGGATCGACTAGAATTAATAAAGATAGACAACGTACCTCTCCCTTAAAGGGTGTAGCTAAACCAAAGCTCATCAGAAGAAATGAATATTTCTATAATGTACCTATAAATCCTCTTAGAACATCTCCAATTGTGCACCAAAATTTGAGGTAAGTTTTACACCATTTTGCACCAAACTAAAATCATCTTCAGCCCATTACATCAAAAGTTACACCAAATGAACCGTGTTTGATCATTTTCTTCATTTTTTAATTCTTAACAACTTATATAACCAAAAAGTTATTTATATATTTAATTTACTAATTACTACATAAATAATTACGTTTCGTTGAGGAAAATATTAAATTCGTTAAAACTGATTACATTAATAAAGTTTATTACAAACAATAACAACAACAACAACAACAATAATAATAATTTATGTATAATATAAAATGACACAAATACCCTTAACAACATTTGGTGGTAAATGAAAAAGGGCAAAAAAGACTTTAATCAAATATGGTGCAAAATTTGGTGTTAGATTGGAGTGACATTGCATCAAATACCTGGTGCAAAATAGGGAAAAATGGTATTTTGGCGCAAGGGTTTGAGTTGCCCTTAGCTACTTCGTTTTGTTCGAGGGTGAATCTAATAGTATTATGCCTTTTAATGCCCATTGGAGAACAATAATTATCAAAATCTTGATTAAAAAACTCGAGTCTCCTAACCCTCTTACTCTTTTGATTTTAAACTAGGGTCTCCCGGTGTTTAAACCTACAAAAGGCTTAATTCTTATGCTTATGCAAGAGGATCCAAGTTTTCCTAGAAAAAATCCATTTCCACCAAAAATAGGAATCTTTTCAGTTCCCCACAAATCTACATATATATATATATATATACTCAGAACAGATGTGGAAATGTGAGCCCATTTACCCAATTTCAGATTCGATGCATGTTCTTTAACTAAAAGACTAATTTTGCTTTAAGTGTGGAAGACCCATTTCCTCAACGTGCCTCAATTTCTTTAGCCAAAATTTAGTGGTGGTCATTTCAGCAGAATATAGATTATAAACTGGTTGTTGAATCTTATATCTGGTTACATACAATATCTACCTCTACTAGTTTCTTTCGTAAAAACTATTGAAACTCTAGTTATTTCAATGGTTCGTGAATCTAATTTTATCCTAAATCTCATTTTATGCCATAACCATCTCCATCTAAGATGAACAATGACACTAGCCATGCATTGTTTCATTTCTACAGGAAGGTGGGCATAGAAGTAAACATTTTAAATTCTTCAATACGTGGACAGCTCATTCAGAATTTCAGAATGTAGTGTCTTCTAATTGGAACCATCATATCAATGCCACGAAGCAGTTTACTTTGTGTAAAAAGTTACAGAAACTCAAGGAAAACTTGAAGCAACTCAATATCAAGCACTTTGCTCATATTTCTGTTCGAGCTGATAAAGCTAGAAATGATCATAATGCTGCTCAAATGGAATTACATGATCATCCGACGAATATTGAGTTGCAAAGAATGATTGCACCTCTCCAAAAACAAGTAGTGGGTATTTGTGATGCAGAGAGAAGCTTCTACTACCAACAAGCCAAATGTACGGACTTGAGCAAGAGTGATAAACGTACGAAATTCTTCCAGTCTTTAGTTAAAAGGAATGTGAAGAGGAATTTCATTACTGCAGTAATTAAAGAGGATGGGACTCCAAAGAATTCCCAAATGGAGGTGGCAACTGAATTTATAAGCTACTATCAAAACTTACTCGGGACAAATACTACATGTGATCCTATTGATCGTAATAAATTTGATGAAGGGCCATTAATCTATTCGTAACATGCAGAATCCCTTGTTAGGGATATTTATTTGGAAGAGATTAAGGATGCTTTGTTCAACATTGGGATGATAAATCCCTAGGACCGGATGGATAAACTTCACATTTTTTCAAGAAAGCATCGGAGACTGTAGGGGTGATTTTGTTGATACTATTACTGAATTCTTCAGATCCAATTCAATGCTTAAACAAATTAATCACACCATCATAGCTTTGATTCTGAAGGGCAGCCACTCATCCACAGTCGGGGATTTTGGGCCTATTTCATGCTGCAATGTGGTTTATCACAAAAATCTCGTCTAACAGATTAGCGCATATTCTTGGTTCCATCATTGACCAATCGCAGACAGCCTTTGTGGAGGAAAGGAGCATGGTTGAAAATGTACATCTTGCCCACGAGCTTTTAAGGCAATACAATAGGAAAAGAGTATCGCCAAGATGCTTCCTTAAAATTGATCTTTGAAAAGCGTATGATTCCATCAATTGGAAATTTTAAAATCGGTTTTGGAGAGACTGGGATTTCTATACAGATTTATTAGTTGGGTGATGGCTTGCATCTCAACACCATCTTTCTCAATTGTAATCAATGGCAGAACACACGGGTTTTTCAAGGGTAAAAGGGGCTTAAGACAAGGTGATCCCTCATCACCATTCTTATTCGTGATCTGTCTCGAGTATTTTTCAAGATCCTTGAAAGCAGCTACAAACAACATTGAATTTAATTATCATCCAAAGTGTGGGCTCTTGAAAATCACACATTTGGCTTTTGCGGATGATTTGATGTTGTTTTCTAGAGGTGACATTATCTCTATGCGCATACTGATAGATTGTTTGAAAAATTTTGGAGATTGTTCGGGACTTGACTTCGAATGAATGCAAATAAATCCAACATATTCATTGTTGGAATTCATGGCCAAGACTTGGATGACATCCAAGAGTTAATGAATATACCGAAAGGGTCTATGCCTTTCAGATATTTGGGGATTCCATTAGTTGCAGAAAAATTGAAGGTCAGCCACTATGCTCCTTTCTTGGATAAAATCATAGCATACATACATGTCTGGACAAGAACGTCATTATCTTATGCTGGTAGGGCTGAACTGGTGAGATCAGATTTATAAGGAGTTGAATGCTTTTGGTTACCTATATTTCCGATTCCAGCCACGATCACTTTGAGGATTATACGTCTATGTTGGAATTTCCTTTGGAATTCAAAGAAATCGCTAGTTGCATGGCCTGATGTTTGTCTCCCCAAAAGCTAGGAATGATAGGGATTTAGAGACGTTAAATGCTGGAATAATGCACTTTTAGCCAAGTCACTGTGGAACATACATTCCACGAAAGACATACTTTGGGTGCGGTGGGTCAATCATTTGTATCTCAGAGGGGCATCAATATGGGAATGGTCATCCAAGAAGGATGATTCGCCATTACTTAAAAAGATAACGTCTATTACGAAGTGCTTCAAGTATATTGAAGGATCATCTCATGCTGCATGCCAAAAATTTTCAGAATGGATCCATAGTGATAATATAAGCATTGCTAAAGCTTATGATTATTTCCAACCGAAAGGTACACCAGCTATCTGGGCAAAGGTTGTTTGGAGCTCATGCATTACTCCAAAACATTCATTTAATCCTATGGATAGGTGCAAAAACTAAGCTCCTTACCAAAGATCAACTACATGGAGATCGACAACATGTACAGGTGTTTG
>CAIGRF010105181.1:0-15440 GCA_903798235.1 Fraxinus ornus | reverse complement strand
CCTCCCTTCTTCCACTTTGTTCCGAAGAGTAACTAAGGTCATTTAGTCACGTTTTCATGTTCCAATTGAACACTTTCATTTTTTATTATCTTCAAAAGGTCCAATGAAGGTCTTGTACGAGTTGTGTTAGATCTTTTTTATCGGAAAATTTTGGGGTCGTGATTGTCCATCCCTAGGTTGGCCACTCTACTCGACAATACATGTGTCCGAATCTCAATAGCACTAAACTATCATTATTCATTGACATCCAAGTGTTGTGACCACGAAGGTGTGTATTTCATTGAGATAAAGAGACCACAAGACCGCAAAGATATTCACAAGGGGAATTTAGGCAAATTGCGATAGGGGACGAAAACGAATTTTAGGACTATCTTGTCCATTTTTTGTGAGCATTTTGCCTTATATTTTCATATATTGTATGGCAAATTCCTTAGTGCCAACAAATCAAGCTCAACTTTGAGTTAAAACAAATATAATTACGAACGAATTGGACAAAAACATGAGCTCTACCATAATATAGCAATTTGACTCTAAGTCGAGTTTGTATGAATAAAAAGTTCAACTTGACCAAGTAGAGAATACTTGAACTAAACATAAAATTTTCTTGCCTTTAACTAATTCATCAACCTCGATCGATCTAAATCGATTTATGTAAATGTTTATACATCTAAATTAAGCTATTTTTATGTCAAACAATAAAATTGAGCTCGTTTGGTGCTCCTCGATGTTCTATTAGTCTGGATCGGTTTTGTTAAAAATTAATTTTTAGTAAATTTTAATAAAAATTATGAATCTAAAAATAAATTTAGAAAAAAAAAAAAACAAATATTAGAAAGAATGAGGTGAGGCAAAATTTGTTGAAAACTAACTAGGATAAATCCTAAATTGAAAATTCTCCACTGCTCACTCACAATCCATACTTTCTTTGTTCTTTCAGCAAGAATTATGATAGCTAGTAGCAATTTCACATCCTGCAATTTCTCCTTTCTGAGAATTTCAAACAAATCTTGTTCAAGAAGGATAACCCCATTATCATCATCATTTGTTAAACCGTATGATTTTCAAAGTCTCTCCAAATTTTCAGCTTTTTTGAACAATTACGAGGAGAAGAAGAAGAAGGGTCTTCTCCAAATATGTCAGAATGCATTCTACGTAAGGACTACTACACAGGACCCTGTACCTGTTCCTTTGAAGGAAAATGGTGGTCGGAGTGGTGGTAGTGGCGGGGATGGTGGTGGTGATGGTGGTGGAGAAGAGAGGGACTGGACATCTTCGTTTTTACTTTTTGCTTTCTGGGCTGGACTTATGTACTACGTCTTCTTCCTCACACCCAACCAGACTCCGGTATGTATTATTCTCCTCTTATCGTAATTCTTGAACTCTGTTCTTTATTTTACCCTTACTTTTCAGTAGTTTTAATGCCAAATTCCTTATATGTTCTGATTTTATTTTGTGTTTTTTTATTCCATGAATCATCTTGTGTAAATTATGTTCTAGATACTCTAGCTACTTGTTCCCATTGCTGTAATTTTGTGAAAAAATTGAAATGCCAACCTCAAAAGGAGGGGAAAAGAAACTATATATACACTATACTTGATTGAATCACATCCCTAAAACCAAATCACAGTGTTTAGGCATTGTCACGTCCATAAGAATTCCTAGTTACTGAAGCATTTTCCACAATTATTATATGTGGGGATTGACAATATCAAAATCCGGTGGGATGACAGTGGTTGCATGACAATTTTTTGCTCTATGGTCTGATGATTTGGGGGTACTTCGACATGCCTAGTTTAAGAGCCTTTGATCTTTAAGCCAAATTTCTGTATTTAACGAGCCCAAGTGCCCGAGCATTGTACTTGCTTCCCCAAGAAAATGAGGATTCGGTGGTTCCTGAGTGGACATCTTATTCATTTTTTGCATGTTAGCTACTGTATTGGATAGTATAATGAACATTTTAGCTTCTCCATTCTTCTTTCCACCCGAAGAAGGGAAAGTTTCCCACATTTCATCCTTTATATTCCATTCTTTCATCTTCGATTCTCACCAGGGAGAAAGGGTTAAGATTGCCATGAAAAGAGCCGTATGCCCATGCTGAATATACTTTATAATTAGACGACAGTTTTCTTTATAATCTTTTAAGTACCTCTCTGATTTAATTTTCGTCATTTTGGTTTTCTCACTTTACAATGCTCTGATTTTGAACCTCTGTAGTCATTGGACATGTATTTCTTGGAAAAACTCCTCAATTTGAAAGGAGACGATGGCTTCCAAATGAATGAAGTGATTGTGGCTCTATGGTACATCATGGGTTTATGGCCTTTAGTATACAGTATGCTGCTTCTTCCAACTGGTAGAAGGTAACTTGCTTCTATTCCTTCATTCTTTTCACTAGAACTACAAAAAGGTATTGCCTAATTGGAGAAATGAGTTCAGAATATTGGAATCATTCCATTGCGTCCAATTTTCTTTGATCACGTGCAATGTGGGTTTTCAACATGGTTCGTGGTTTGCAGCATAGTCGGACATGGGATTCATATCATACAAAAGCTGTGATGAGAACTTGGGAAAATGTATTCTTTCCAAATTTTCAACAAATCTCTAGGAAGTTTTTCTGAACTTAGATTTCTTCTTTTTGCAGTTCAAAGGGAAAAATTCCTGTTTGGCCATTTCTTATACTTTCATGCTTTGGTGGCGCTTATGCGCTTATTCCCTATTTTGTTCTCTGGAGACCACCGGCTCCACCTGTCGAAGAAACTGAGCTGAGAAGATGGCCTCTAAATTTTCTGGAATCAAAATTAACTGCAGCGGTAGGGTGTATATATGAATGCGTTTTCCTTTATATGTTTGGGAAATGTAAACTAACAAATTACACATTAGATTACAATGGCTGCTGGGCTAGCTATAATCATTTATGCTGGTTTATCTGGCGTTGATGCGTGGAAGGAATATTTACAGTACTTCAGAGGAAGCAAATTTGTGAGTATTTCTATTCTTGGTAGATGTTATGAATATAAAAAGAATTGATGACAATAAACCCCCCACCACCCCCACCTTGAAAAGAGAATGAAGAAGAGAGGGAGGAGATAAGCTTATGGAGATTCTTTTGATTTCAGATACATCTCACCTCTATCGATTTTAGCCTACTATCAGCATTTGCTCCTTTCTGGGTCTACAATGACATGACTGCTCGAAAATGGTGAGATTCGAGTCACCAGTTTTTTCTTTATTGAATAGAATTATACATAGATAAAAGTTAATAGAATGATGTTATCTTGTAGGGAAGGAAAAGGCTATTGGCTTCTTCCCTTGTCACTGATTCCATTCTTGGGTCCTTCTCTCTATCTTCTCCTACGGCCATCGCTATCAGCAGCTCCAGTTTCACGAAGCCCAACAGTATTAGATGAGAAATGATTTAAAGAGTCTGCACGTCCTGAATCACTTCTACACACACAAAGAAACAGATGCAATACAATTTGCACCTGTTAAAAGATCTGATCTAGTTATTCAAGAGGGGCAAACAAGGGAAGGTGGGTTGTCCAGAAGCTTAAGGTTCACCAGAGTATAATTGTCAACTTAAAAATGGCAGGTCTTGTGTTGTTTTATATTCAAATGATTTCACTCTTTAACAAGTTTCTTTTCTGTTTTTGGTGAGTTCACAGCTCATAATCAGTTAAGGCAACATTCATACATGTATCATAATAGAATGGCCAAATATCAAAGAGGCCTTCCTAGTTCTGAAAGTTAACTTTTTCCCTTGAAGCAAATAAATTTAGCAAGCAAAGCAATAGAACCATCTGTTAAATTAACATATACATGCATAAAGGTATTAATGTGAAATTTGTTAGGGTTACTCCATTTGTACATAATGGATTACCCCTTCTTACATAATGCGCGGGCCCGCGTGTATTTAAAAATTCTGACAATGTGGTCCCCATATCCATTGTGAGTAGTAAGTAAAAGATTCGATAAAAAGATTCGGTGGCATGATCCAATTTTTTATTGCCTCCTAATAAATCATCACATATTCAATTGTAGGATGCTGGGACTACTCAACCATTAAAAATTGGGTTAATTTCACAAATGGTCACTGAAGTTACCTGAAAATTTCAAAACGGTCACTGAAGTTTCATAATTTCAGAAACGGTCACCGAAATTTGAAATTTCTTTCACAAACGGTCACTGAATTTTCGGATTTTTTGGCCAAGTTTGAGGCAATTTTTCGGCAACTTCCGACCACCAAAATCGTCGATTTCGGATATCGTTGGAAAGCCCACGATGTCCTCTTCAATTACCACCAAAAATCTCCCCAAAACTCCAAGTGATTCGGCCGGAATAAACCCACGAAGTCAGCTACCAAAAAAGTCCTAAAATCTGCCCAGTTTGGGTAACCGACTTCGTGGGTTTATTCCGGCCGAATCACTTGGAGTTTTGGGGAGATTTTTGGTGGTAATTGAAGAGGACATCGTGGGCTTTCCAACGGTATCCGAAATCGACGGTTTTGGTGGTCGGAAGTTGCCGAAAAATTGCCTCAAACTTGCCCAAAAAATCTGAAAATTCAGTGACCGTTTGTGAAAGAAATTTCAAACTTCAGTGACCGTTTTTGAAACTTTAAAACTTCAGTGACCGTTTTGAAATTTTCAGGTAACTTCAGTGACCATTTGTGAAATTAACCCATTAAAAATTCATTATTTTTTTATTGCCTCCTAATAAATAATCACATATTCAATTGTAGGATGCTGGGACTACTCAGCCATTAAAAATTCATTATCGACGTTTTTATATTAGCATCTTGGAAAGCTAGGAGGTAGGAGCGACAAATCCTGCAAAAATTGACAAACTGCATACTCGTCTTACAATCATGCAAATAACAATCAACAGCACAACATGTCAGCAGTCAACGCATGCATAAATAAAACAAGGCACTAAAATTCAATGAACGCTTAGATAACTTGAACCAAAAAATACTATCTGAATTAAATGAAGAAAAACAGAAGCATGCCCGAGAAAGATCCAAAGAACCAGCAAGTGGAGTTGGTTTGTCACTGATACAGTATCCTAGTAATATCCACCAGATTTAAGATTACATTATTCGAGATAAAAGATCCATGTCATTAAACTGAAAATTTGGTGATCATTTCTGGGAAACAGGAAAGAAATCGCACAATAGCCAAATAGCACATAGAACTTTAACCCCTCAAAAAACTTGGCATTTGTAAGAAACAGCAAGAGATACAGTAGCCAAACATTTTCCCTTTTGATGTTAAATCACAGCAAAATGAAGCATGTAAAGTAAGAAAATGCATCACTCATACAACTCCTGGAGCTCATTCTTGAACCTGTTCTTCAATTGCTCCCTTTTTAATTTGAGAGCTTCAGTAACCAATCCAGATTCTGGAGTCCACAGTTCTGGCAACAGCTTGATCTTTGCTGGCATTTCAAATTTATCCAGTTTCGCAGCTTTTGCTTCCTGCAGATTGCCAGTTTATGAAATAAAAGACTGCAGTCACTTATTATCTTCCTACTTCCTCAACATTGTTTTACTTCACTCTCACCATATGATAGATAATAAAAACACAAAAAGGAATTCCGAAGGATAGAAATTTATATCATGAATCAACTATTTTTCACCTGATTCTAAACATCATGGGAGTGTATCAAATATACTGATTTCACTGTTTCGTATGAACAACTTTAACACTGAACCTGTCTATAATAATAGGAAAGGGATAAACCTTGGAAAGTGACTGTTGAAGTTCCTTAATAGCTTCCGGTTTATCACACAACTCAGAAAAATCTTTGTACTTGATTCCTGCTTCTTGGGCCCATCGCTCGAGGACCTGGTGTGAAGGGACAACCAGGCCTACACAGAAGTTGTGGAAGGGGTCTGCATATATCATTATGTTTTCTACATAATTGTTGGACATAAGTGCAGCCTCAACCTGTAATTAAGCAGCAATTCATTAAGCGATCTCAAATTTATTCATGAATATTTATGACGGGAAGGTGGGAGAGGCCATAGACGAACACATCAAAAAAATCGAAAGTATGAAAACAGAGTGCATATTTTGATTAATAGACTAAAAAGAGCTGTATTCCTGCTCACAATTAATTATCTTAATTGAGAAATATATGTAAACTATCTCTACACTTAAGAACTAAGAACCTGTCAGAGTGGGTATAATTGAAACATGTACGATCAAGGTAGATAAATGAAAAGTTGCATAGAATAAAAACCTTTCCAAGTGAGATGTACTCCCCATGTTGAAGCTTCACAATGTCTTTCTTCCTATCAATGATCTCAAGGCACCCATCAGGATGAAACCTTCCAATATCTCCAGCGTAGAACCAATGCATGCCCCTCTCATCAACCTATATTGCAGATGTAGCAGTAGCAATAAGCTGCAATGTCAAGTTTCCATATCATTAGCATGAACAGGCTTGTACCTTGTACACCTCTTTTGTTTTGGATTCATTATTGAAGTAACCAGCAGTGACACTAAACCCGCCAACAAGAACCTCTCCTCGAGGCATTGGCTTGTCAGTTATAGTGTACCCACCTTCTTCCCATGAAATAAGCTGCAACAGTGAAATCAAGACTTCAAAATAAAAAAGCAGGCAATCAAGAAATCAAGAGCCAACCATATTACAATTTCTGAAGAGACTAGAGTTGATCTGTTATTTTTTTCTTATGCAGATTGACATAGATTTTTGTATCTAAGGATCTGAAATGATAACTCAACTTGTAATCCACGTCCTTTGTTTTGTATGATGTACTCTAGTCACATTTAGGATGTGAAGATGATACATATGTGCTGAATTTCTCATTGAAACATTAAAAAAAAAAAAAATAGTTCTCTTGAAATTCCACCATGTCATCTGTAATCAACCTCGGGGTACTGTACATCTTGGAAGTAATCTAGTGACTAGGGATTAAAAAGCAAATAGTTGTGCAGAAGCCGAGTTTAGAACAGTTGCTCATGGTGTTTTTGAACAGTTGTGATTAAATTGCTGCTAAAACCATTGCCTGCTTCCATGAAGTTGTATTCTGACAAAACAAACCTTCCACTAATACAGTATACAGCGTGATGGAACAAAACTTGTTAATGTAGGACATCACTTTAACAAGGAGAACTTAAATAAAGGTGTAATATATATGCCATTTGTTTCTATTGTCAATCAATCGGCAGCAATTCTCACAAGGGTCTTTCTATACGGTCCTCTGAAAAATCGACAGGCAAGCTGGAAATAATCTACATCTTTGAACCGGCTAGAGGGAGAACGTGAAATAATCCAAATTATTTAATTATTAAATTTTGTAGATAGTGTCTATTTCTGTTACAACAGCTTGAATTTTTATTTTAAGGGATTTTAAGTTCTGCAAATCACTTTTCAATTTCTATTGATTTCAATTGTATACTTATAAATGTCTTTCCTCATAAATGGAAAACATACGTGATTTACTCTCTCTACGTGATTGCAGTTCGATGACATATCACAAGGTGCAAACAAAATCCATTTCAACGCTTCCAAGTATATATTCAGGCGAACCTAATAATTTCTTGACAAGAGGAAGTATCATACCTTGATATAGCTACAAGGAAGAGGAGGACCAACACGCCCGACAGATGTGTCATCTGACTCAGAGAAAGCAGCACCAGCACATGTTTCTGTCAGGCCATATCCTTGACCAATAGGGGCCCTGCAGAACATGTGTAGATACACAAATGTAAAAGCCATTTTATAAATTCATAGATGAACAATATCCTAGACTGAGAAAGAGCAGACTATGATACACGCTCTAATCACTACTTAGAACTAATTAGGATGTAATTTCATAAAAATTTACCCCATACAGATGTTGATAAATCTTTGTGTATCTCCAGATAAAGGAGCTCCGCCACAAAGCATGAATCGAATTTCTCCTCCAAGAATAGACCGTATCTTTTTAAAAACAATTATATCCCACAATAATGTCTCTAATCCCCATGCCCCAAACCAGCTCCCTCCAATAGCTGCCAGTCGCCGAGAATAGGCGATGTTGAAAAGCTTCTTAGCAAAACCTCCTTTCTCATCAACCTGACAGAAAAATGTAAAATACGATAATACATCACCAAACAATATATTTTGTAATTAATATCAAAAAGGCAAATTTTTGAATAGCCACTAGGAACCTTCTTCAAAACTCCATCTCGAACACGGTCTAGAATAGCTGGAACAGCTGCCATTAGAGTAGGTTTTAATGCAGAAGCATCTCCCTTAGTTCCTTTTTTTATTTTATTGGATGTGTCTGTTAACGTCAATGCTGACCCATATCCAATTGCGGCACCAGCAGTTAACATCACAGTCTGGAGAACCATCATACACATTAAAACTTAAAGCATCTTCATCATTGACCATGAAAAAGATTCCATTTAATTTTACCTCAGCAGCCAATTCAAATACATGAGCTAGAGGCATGTACGCCAAATAAACATCCCTGCTTCCCATTCGAGGGATCACTGTCATAACTGCAGCTGCAGTGGCCACAATGTTGCCATGAGTTATCGTAACACCCTACAAAAGCAAGCAGTGAAATATGTAAAGTTAGAGAGAAGCCCATTCAGGAGAGTATCACAGAGTTGAAGTGAGATGACCCAAAAGTAATAGGAAACTGTAATATACTGTCCTAAAGGTTGATCAATGCAATCCATCAATTTCACCTCAATATTACTTTTCTGAAAAGTATAAAACCTTCTAAATTTTCAATGTCATAAAGGTAACTCCTTCTAAAGGAAATATACTAAAGCATATGCCTCAACGTCCTTATTGTAATGAATGAAAAAAGGTAATCTGATATATAAAAATATTGTCTTATTTTAGGTTCTATATATGTAAATTATGATATTTTTCTGCACTTTGAAGCTGGATGACATTTCAGTTGGCAACCTGAATTCGTAATAGGTGACTCTATCAATAACCAAGATCCAACAGCCATACCTCAAGATTTCCACCAAAGATGGGATTCTACCTAAGCATGCAGCATGCAATAGATGACAATCAATGTGTATGTCTATGCACGAAATGAGAAGCCCAGTCAAACCTTTGGAAGGCCTGTGCTGCCACTTGTATACATGATGACAGCAATATCTGTCTTGATTGGAAGCCTAGGTTGAACAGAACTATCTCTACCAAGTTTTTCCACTTCTGAAAAAGAGGAAATTCTCCAATTGTCGATATCTTGGTTAACACTGGAACCACTTGAAGTTTCTTCATCATCAAAATATATGACACTTCTAATAGTTTTCAGGCTTGAACTTATAGCAGCCAACTTCTTCAATTGCTTAGATTCACAAATCAAGGTTGGCACTTGAGTCTGTCAAATATTTGAGACAAAAAGTTGTATTCAATATCAAAGTCGTTATGGCCTACACCATTTTTTTTTTTGAAAAAACAGGCATAGTAGACAAATATATTTAAAAATGGAAAACAAAAGAAAGTTTAAGATATTTCACAAATAAATAAATAAAGTTTTTTCCTTTGGGGTTTCATTTATTCACGATGTTCACCTCATTTAGCGAGTGTATTAGGGCATCATCTCCTAAAGAAGCATATATGGTGACAACAGTGATATTTTGACGGAAGCAGCCCTGAAATCAAGGAGCAAGTAAAAGCAACGTCATTCATTTGAAACAACTAAAACTGAAAGGATGAGAAGTTGGGTAATCCAAACGAATATTTTCAAGGTCACCTGGAATGCAATCAACCATTCTGGCCGAGTATTGGCAAAAATGGCAGCACGGGTATCCACATCATGACCTAGTTTAACAATACCAGAAGCAAAGTTGCATGCACGATCAAATACTTCTCCGTAAGTTTCCCACTGGTACTCACCCAAGTGAAGCTTTTCAAATTTCCTCCCATCATTAGCTGTAACGAACTCCTTACTAGTTACTTTTCTCGTCCCAATACACCTTTCCTGTGAATGTTTCTCACAAGACTGCTCAAATAAAGCAGCCATAGTCGTGGCGCCTTCCCAAGGAACCTCAACTAATTTTACTGATCTAGCATTGCGCATTGCCAAACCAGCCTCACCACCAACTTGAACTGGAACTCCTCTCTGTTTTGATTTTCTTTTTCCCATTAATATGGAAAGAAGTGTGGGTATAAATATGGCAATAGTAACCGCACAAACTATCCCATATGATCCATAATCTTTGAGAATTGAAAAGGAATTACTATCTCCCAGATTCTCATTCATGTTCGTGCTCAAAGTACTTCTCTCAGAGTCACCCATCATATATTTGGTATACAACTATATTTTGATAACCAATGTTCCTTTGCAGAGAATGTTTATAAGATACCTAATACACAAAACAAGAACTGGTGACATGAAGAAGGAACAAAATGCAGGCAACAACAGAAAGTAAAACAGTATTGTATCATATGACACTTAAATTACCTGCTAAAACAGTAATGTATCATATGACACCTAAATTACCTGCTATCTATTTACGCTCAAGAAAAAACAACAAAACATATCGTGAAACAGAATTAGTATCTCAAACGACCCTAAATACGAAATACAATGTGCATACCTGCACACAGCTTCATGACTCATGAGCATTAAATTATTTCTGAAGGCCCAAAAGACCATACAGATTGTATAGGCTAGTGAAAAACACGAACTTTACAATGACCTAGATTTAAAAGGCCAAGTTGTCATAGAAATCCATAAATCTGACTGCGAATTTCTAATGCTGATTACAAGCATCGTAACAATCTCTATAAATTTAAAGGTCCGTCAACTATTTTCTTAATATCATAAGTCATAACAGTGTCCAGTCACACACTTGTGTGGTATTTCTGTGTGTGTCACTTTTCAACCAATTTCCCTGTTTTTCCAGAGGCAAAAAGTTTCAAAGAAAAATTGCAACCTCGATCACTATAAAATTGTAAACAATTTATTATCCATAACAGAGGCACATCCAAAATTGCAAAGAATACATAACAAACAGACAATAACAGTGCAGATTTGTTACGAATCAAACACAATTTCCTCAAAAAAAAAGAAAAGAAAAAGAAGAGCTTAAGTTCATCGCTCCACAAACAGTTTAAAAACAAGCAGCGGCTTTACATCCATACCTATTTACGCAAAGTCAAATCAATTGTTTAACAAACATAAATCGATTCATTACAGAAAAATGACATAGTATGGGCATGATGTATTATAATGAATATTAAAAAAGTTGATGAAAAAAACATCAATTTACCAGAATTTCAGTGACAAAATCTTGAAGAATTAGATATTATTGCAGTACCTTTTTTAGAAACAAAGCAAAATGTCGGTTTAAAGTTTCTGTTCCCTTTGATTCTCGGCTTCAGTTTGATCACAAGCTATGATGGGAAGTTGATGAGAATATTGCCTCGCTATGACATATATATACACGCGTCTCTATGTAAACCAAAAATTACAGTTTTTGCAATTTCATCCTCAAAATATCTCAATTAGTTACTCAACTTTAATTTGTGTAAAATCTAAAATGTGTCAAATTTCAATTTTGCCCTTGTTTTACAACCATTAAAATGATTTTTTTGAGAAAAATAAATTTTAAAATAGTAATTTTTTGAAGAGTATGTGGTTAAAGTAGGAAAAAAAATTAAATTTACGTA
This sequence comes from Fraxinus ornus, assembly GCA_903798235.1. Taxonomy (NCBI): domain Eukaryota; kingdom Viridiplantae; phylum Streptophyta; class Magnoliopsida; order Lamiales; family Oleaceae; genus Fraxinus; species Fraxinus ornus. Next base: position 3,788 of record CAIGRF010105181.1, on the reverse strand, counting down.
TAAAATATTTTATTGTAAGAATGAGTGGTTGAAAATAAATTTGAAAAAAAAAAAATTGTTTAAATAGTTTGATGTGTTCAAATCAATGTCACATTCCGTCTCCAATTATCCTCTTGATAAAAAATTACCTGGTCGACAACAATAAGTCCTGTTTGATTTGGCTAAAATCAATTTTTTAGTAAATTTTGATTAAAAAAATTATAAAATTTGTGGATTGCATAAAATTTATGGTTGAAATAAATTTGGAGAAAAAAATGAGTTTCAAAAAAAGTAGGATCAAACATAGACTAAGATTCCTTATAATTGTTACTTGACATCTTTAACATAAAAAATAGTTAAATGAATGTTATGACTTCTTTAAATTAAGTCCCTGTTTAATATCGATTTTAAAGAGTTTTTTTAGGAAAAATAAGTTTTGAAATAGTGATTTTTTTGATAATGTGTGGTTAAAAAGTATGAATAAATTTTGAATTTGTTAAAAATGAGTTTTGAGGAAAAAAAAATTTCTAAATTAATGAATGTCAAACAAAGCGTGCAAATAACTATTTATAAACATATAGACAATTTCATTGATTTAGTTATGCTTAGCTCATTTCTCTAATAGATAATGTCATTTGTACCATGTATTGTAGCAGTATTGTTGACAATGTTGTAAGTATCAAAAGAGTGTTGGTTGAAAAGATAAATTATTTTTAAACTGTCCAATGACATATGTCACGATCGACGATGCTTTTAAAAAAAAAATTGTGCACCAAACATGATCGAAAAACTTTTTATCTATCGACAAATAGTATACACATAGGTAGAAAAGTGAAAAAATTAATTCATAAAGGTATGATTTTCATAGCTCTTGTATGTTTGACACGTATCCGTTTAGCTTTAAGAAAATAAGTTTTAATGGTTGTGTTGGTCCAATCTATACATTTTAAAAGTATCTAATATTTATAATCAATTTGAAAATAAGTATGTTACCGACATTTGTTTGAAAAGATAATAAAGAATAATATCTTTTGCTCTTTCTTAATTTTTCAATTTTTTAAGCACAATTATTATATTTAGATTGCATTTGATAGGACTTTTGCTTTTCTTTTTTTTATAGAAGAGTTTTTAAGAAAAAATATATTAATTTATGTTTGAAAACTAATTTATGGAAGAACTTTCTCTTTTGGAAAAAAACTTTTAGAGAAAGTCGCGTTAAGGCATTAATTTTTGGATCTCAAAAGTGATGTCAAACGACCCCTTAATATCTCAACATCCTTTAGCCTTCGTTTCTAGATAAATATGACTTTTGAATCATATTTAGAATAGAACTATGGGTATGCTCAATCATGACATGATTATGTAGCATATTCACTTGCAAACATAAGACATGTTAGATCGATAACGGGAATATACAAGTTTGCTGAATAATAGAAAATGTTTCATGCACATAATTATTTATATAATGAGTTGCATAATGATAATGTTTCAAAATGTAAGTGGAAGTTATTTGATTCATGAGATTTTGGTTCATTTAAATCTCGTCATATCATCTGTTGATAAATTATTCTGTAAATGATTATATACATGTAGCAGAATTCGAATAATTAACCTCCCCAATTAGGTTATTACAATGTTCATACAGAGTGAGCAACTCAAGAATCCCATAGCACTTTTCCAGAGGCATGTCTTCAATTTCCTATCAATGCACTTCACCCCTTTTCATCAAAATCACAAAAGCAGGCAGGTGGGCACACAATTCCATATATCTTTTTCAGAAGGCTTGTAAATTGCAATCAATGAACATATTTGCTGAATAATTTTCTACAAGGAATGAACAGGAATTCAATTCTGCATCCCATCCCCTACAAGAAGACCCAATTTCCAATATACTGTAGTTATGTTGTAATTAACTGGTCATTGGCTTCCGAGTAATCTAATAGAAGTAGGCAACCCGAGCCCATGGCCTTATTCGGTAGGGAAAAAGACGGTTGCAAGCACTTCGATGATCAAGTCAATTTATTTTAAGCATTGGGGTGTGGGGCATACTAAAATATAAGCTACAACAAAAAAGGGTTCGGATTTGAGAGAATGTAGAGAATAACATGAGAAAACATTACTTTCAAATGACACTAAGTATGAACTTTTATAATAGAAGATGTGGAATATTGACCACTGGATGGAAAGACATGTGGCCTCATCTTAACGGTTGAGACACCTTGTTATAGACGTCATTCTATCAATCCTAGACTCATGCGCATTTAATGTTTTAATTGTTTGCAGTCCTATGGCCTAGATTGTAAGGATTAGACTTGACATTTTAACTTAGTAGAGTGGCTGTTACAGTAAGTGATCACGTCAATCAATCACAAGTTCTTGGTTCAGAAGATCTCTGCACTGCCTCGCCATGTCCATGAGGGTTTGGCCTCGCCATGAAGGTTCGGCCCCTTCACAAGGATTCGACCTCTTCATGGGGGCGGAATTACGACGTGGAGTGCGGGTCTGGGTCCACTCTTTGTGTGGCTGCCTGCCATGTGGTCATTTTTTAGCCTCATTTGGGAGAGACGCAACACTATATAAAGTATGACTTTATCAAAACAAACAAACGCATAAGGAGAATGGAGATTGAATGTTCAAAATAGACAACTTGCATCCAACGTATGCTCTAACAAACTCGTTTCACATGCACTAAATTGCATAAAATTAGCTTGGAAACACGACTATGAATATCAACAGACTGGTATATATAATAAGCAGAAGTGGAAAAAGAAAAAGTAAAATGGCTTTGGCTTTTAAGACAACGTAGTCAAGAAATTGGAATGGAAGATTACCGCTCGCTGTTGGGAAATTAATATCATAACATAGTCACCAACTCAATCTTTAGCATAGTTCAAACCAAGAAATCACAATNTTGCATCTATTTTCACGTGTAAAAGCTTCCATAAAAAGCTAAAGAAAATATCTCACTTTGAATTAATCCTAGCCATCCAACAAATCAAAGGCGACAAATAGTCAAAGCCCAATAGTGTTAATAGAACCATCTTAAGCCCACACTCGCATTAACCAGTACTATTCGATCCACATCTCACAGTTTCTTACGCTGCGTGATAGCATCCGTGAGGCAATTAACTCAATTAAATTCATAATATCCATTAACAAGAGCAAAAACTTTCGAACTTTTTGGAGTGATTGCTCCTTTGGTGATCAGTCCAAAAATGACGTAGGAAGTGCTGATCTCCTGCTGCTTTTTCAGACTTTCAGTTCTTGGAATAACAATTACCTCCTGGTTTCAGTTCTCTGTTCAGTCCTAATTGCCACCAATGCCACCTTTGGTCAACCCAATATTCACTCGAACTCGAAGCTTCAGGCGTCGCTTTTGTTTTCAAATTCAAATCACAACAGCTTAAGCCTTATTCCTAATAAATTGGGTACATAAACACTTTTCGCCTCATCCACTAGAATATCCAATGCCACTTTACGGGGATCTTCCTATAAAATATCGGTGGTATGACTTGTTTAGCATTCAAATTTGCATAAGAAGGTTGTAGATAGGGAGGAAGGCATCAGTTGCTTTTCCCTTGCCGCAATCAAATGTTTCGATTAACGTTGCAAAAGACACCATAAAATAAAAGTTCTGACATGAGGAAATTAAACTACCACTCTCGAAGTAATATTCAGCATTACATGAGGTGAACTTCTAAAATCTGGCCTCGCATTCTGTATTAAGCATGACCATTCGGGATCAAAGGGTTTGTACTGTATTATATAATAATATTGTTTAACAATAGGTTTGAATTTTTCTTACAGCT
>CAIGRF010105141.1:5289-19171 GCA_903798235.1 Fraxinus ornus | reverse complement strand
GTGATTCTGACAACCGTAGCAAAAGTTATGGCCAAAATATTGAAACATGCCCGTAGATGGCCCCAATTAGGAAATACCGCCAATTATTTGCCAATCTTGCGCTGATCTGCCAACTCATGATATCTCGGCGCCATTAACGTACTATCAGACAGCTCGACTTCGTCTGACTCGGATCCTCTTGCATCAATTTGCATAGATCATGGAGTTAATCAATATTTACCTTTTCTTGTAGCTGGCTCATTTTTCATCATGAATTATGAGCAATGTGTGAAATTATGTGCTATGGAATGAGTAAATTTCTTATTTCATGCATGCGAACTTTTTGCAGTGGTTACTTCTGGCATCATGTATTTCAAATAACTTCTTATATTTTTAGGGGTTTGACAAAACTTTTGATAAAAGTTATATGATCTTGATAAAAGATGAAATATGTAATTGAAATTAATAAAATATGCGACCCTCATGAAATACAATGTTAAAATTAAAGTTTGACCAGTAAAAAAATTGATAAAATTTTAGAACAAGCACTTGGAGTCATTTCAAACAAAGTTATTGTATCATAATCATAATTCAAAATTGTTACATCATGTGATGTTCGTCTCTAACGTCGCATCATGTAGAATTGTTACATTATATGACTAATGTTATATTCATAACACCCGTATAACGACGATAACCACTCTAAAAATGCAAAAATAATAATAAAAAATGTCTCTTTTTATATCTGATATCGAATTTTCACAACATGTACAATATTGGTTGACAATATCCTATTTGACATTATCGTATTCATCCATTTAAAAAAAAAACACTATTTTCTACATTACATACTAAGATTTTGACAATACACGGTTATCAACCATTGTTGTCAATCAATATTGTACATTTAGATTTATTCTACAAACTTCTTCAACATGGGTCTTGAGCACACATACAAAATACATTATTTATACTTTTTGCAAGTTGGAAAAAATTTAAAACCGTGTCACATCTAAAAATATTACTATAAATAACTAGTAGATTCAATTGGAATAATTACATAATAAAATTAAAGGATTCCTCCAAAAAAAAAAAAAAAGGTCGCTCATTCCACTCAAGAAGTGGATTTAAATCCAATTTAAAATTATGGCTTAATTTTAATTCCACATTTTATGATATTTACAATTTTTAAACCATATTGTATTAATTTTTATTAAAATCTATTAAAAATATAACTTTTTATCTAAATATTTATTGGAGGTTGAATGAGCCAATTCCACATTCCCGCACATATTTTCTCAAGTCTTTCATTGCATATTTTCATTCCCCCATAGAGGTCTGAATCCAGATTAAAGAAAATCAAGAAAATGGAGAGCAGCGACGTGGAAGCAGGGTTTGCAAAGCTACAGGGAGAGGACTTCGAGTACTACATGCAGACATACTCCATAATCTTGGGTCGTAATTCCAAGAAATCTTCTGTCGACCTTGATCTCTTCTCCTTGGGAGGCGGAATGAATATCAGCCGCCAACATGCCCGCATTTTCTACGACTTCCAACGGCGGTGCTTTGCCCTCGAGGTGCTCGGGAAAAATGGCTGTTATGTAGAGGGCGTTCTCCATCTCCCCGGCAGCCCTCCCGTCAAACTTGATTCTCAGGACCTCATCCAAATTGGCGCCAAGGAATTCTATTTTCTGTTGCCCGTTCAAAGCATTTTGGGTGGGCCCACTGGACCCAGACATCATGTCAATGATTATGGAATAAGTAATCAGTATAATCGTGGTGCTCAGAATCAGCATTTGGGGTTGCCGCCTCCCCCGGGGTCGAGAGGCATAGGGTTGGGGAAGGGGAGAGTGAGGGAGTATTATGAAGAGGAATATGATGAGGAGGAGGGCGATGGAGATGATGGTTCTGCATCAGGTAAAATGATGAGAAGAGATAAGGTTGATGGTACTAGTGGTTATGAGTTTGATTACGACGCATCAGGTTCTGGTGGAAAGGCTTCAATTTCGGTGCAACTCGGTGCGTAACTCTTATCTCATTTATCGAATTAATGCTGCCGTAATTTGTTTTCAGTTAATTGTGGTGGCTAAGATTTGTGGGCATAGCTCTTTTATTCAGTGTGTTCTTGTGGATTGGTAATGACAAATAACAGGTATAGATTGTAGTTTATGTGCTATCTGCTCCAAGAATAGTAGTTAAATCATAAATGGCCTCACTTCTGTAGTTACATACAGAGAATAGTGAACTAAAACATAATCAAATTATGTTCAGATTTCCGCGTATATCTCGTTTCCTAGGTTTTGAATCATTTCGGGAACATCAATTGGTGGTTCTTGATAGGTTCTGGTAACTATTTGAACGTCTTAGGACTTTGCATAAATGGCAAATTAGTTTATGGCTTGACATTGGCAGGTGATGAAGTCTACATATTCAACATTTGTTTGTGTTTGGGTTTCATTATAATCTCATTATAAGGTAGGAGATTATAATAAGAGGAGTAATGGGTCCCACAAAAGGTGTATTCAAAGAAAACTAAAATCTAAAAAGCTGTGTGCTTAGAGTATTCAAAGAAACACTTTTAAGTTTCTTAACAAATGGATCGACTCAATGTTAGGCTCTTCAATTTCTCTCATTTCATGGCGAAAATTTCACTGAGTGGATATATTCCAGATCCTACTAGCAGACTTCTTTTGGAAGACAGGCTACCTCATTTTTTACTGCATGCCTGTGAACTTCACCTTCTTCCACCTAATCTGACCCATCTTGAGAGCTCTGAATTCCACCTGTTTTCAGTTGATGCAAATTTCCACCATGTACAAATACTTAATTTTGTGAAGACATATATATTTCACCTTCGCCCATTCAATGCTTCTGGAAATTTTATAGAAATTCTTGATTGACTGATATAGTCAAACTAATACTGATCTAGTAATGTAGATTGCCAAACCTGCATCCTTTGAGAAGAGTTCCTGTCATTTTAACAAGTTCTTTCCCTGCATGCCATTTTATTGAGTGAAATTTGTGGCATTTCACTTCCTTTTTAGCTATGTGAAACACTCATAAGTAACTGAATTTAAGTTTATGGAATGAGGCTCCAATTTGACCATGATCTTACGTTTTTACTTGTACATACCCAGATTCATTATTAATGATTGTCTGGAGTCATGATGTGTAGCTAATGGATAACATAATCAATTAAATGGATGGACGGAGGAATGATCTGTAGTTTTTGAGTTTAATGGGATCTGAGTATCCCATTTAAATGCCGTTGACGTGATTAGGTCCAGATATCTTGCAGATAAAGAGATTGATGGAAGATCAGAAGTTGATAGGGAAGCTCATAATCAGCAGTTCCTGCAATTAGAGAAGGATGTTGGATCATCAGTGGCCACTGTGCTCACTGATCCATGAGCTCCAAGAGAGCGGATGCCAATGGAAAAACTTCATTCTGAGGTAAGTTAGAACTCTCTCTCTCTCTCTCTCTCTCCACCCACTAAAAAGTAGAAAAGAACAGGTTAATTCATTGTAACTGAAGCTAAATTACTCCCTAACTGCATAACACCAATCTATGGGCCGAAAACTAAGAAGCAAGAGCTTCATCTTACTAAAATCTCTATCATTCCACCCCTTTTGAAATCTGAATTGACTGTTCAACAAAAAAAATACTGAAATGTGTTACCCGTTAAGCTGTATCTCCCGTTATTTAAGGCACAAGGTAAAGAAAAGGAAAAGAAGATGATTGGTAGGGATTTCAGAGATACTGCATAGATGATAATTGTTTGTTAGCCATGCAGTAACTAACCTCTTTCTTTGTCTTGGTATACCATTGGAGCAATCATAGTGTGAAAGTGATACATGCCTGTTTAGATACTTGAGCACTCATAAGTACAGCAAGGCTGGTGTACAAAAGAGACAAAGATAATGTTGTGAGATGGAGAATGCTAATCCCTCTCTTGTCGTTTCTTTTTTATCCCCTTTCAAGGAGGAATTTCATGAGAGGAAATTATTTATTCATTCATTTATCTTGTTTCTGGAGGTGGGTTGGAGCTGAGGGCATAGTTTACCCTAAGGGGGAGCAGAGGGGCAGAGATGATGTAAATAAGAATGGATTGCAATAGGCACAAATCAGTTTGAGCAAGAATACAGGGGCCAGTATTGGCAGACGTCTCAAGTCTATTGCTTGCTGAGGGCATTGAAATCCTAGGACATTCTATATCACTTGTGAGAGAATAGATAGCAACAAAGAGTGCAGAAATTCTATATCATTTGTTGTATACTATTTTCATCGTGGTTATTTACTGTGTATATGTATTGTTTTACCCACTTGAATATATAACATACTATTCCTGTTATTTCACTGCCCCAGGATTTCTCTCGATATTGAATGAACAATTCTTTTGCACCACTTTCCAGATGTCCCTTCAATGTTATACCCCTTTGAGCTGCTACTAATGAGTTACATGTCTGTTCTGATTGTTTGTTCAAATGAGAATTCCTTTTTGGAACTCAAAAAGTATTTATATCATTGGACGTCATCTTTTTTCTTAATTTTTTTGGGCCGGAAAGTAGCAGCCATTTCCAGTAACTTTTCTGCCTTGAGCTAGCAAATGTCCGTCCATAGTCACAACCACTATCTGCTATTCAATGCATTATGTTTAACGAAAGATCAAAGGATACACGGAATTTCTCAGCCTATTTAATATAAGTTAGGATTAAATTTACGCTAACATATTTATGCTGTGGTACCTTGTTTAGCATTTCTGCCATGGTACTTATTAACACTAATCTACAGTTTTACTGTAAATTAATGGTTTATGGTAAACACCCTGTCATCATGTTTACCATTTTAAATTCGTACATTTCATCAATTCTTTCCTCTCTCTTTGAACTGAATGGAATTAAGCATTTATTAAATCTTGTTAACACTTAAATTATGAATTTAAACTCATTTGTTTATATATTCTGAGTAGTGAGTATTATGGTGATATGCTTCTATTTTTCATCAATGACATTCATGATGCCATTGTCATCACTTGTAACTGCTAAATGTGTCGATGACAGTCTGATTTCATCCATCAATTTTGCCTTCAGAACGTTAGCATTCCTTAATGACTATGTTTGCTTGTACAGTTACGTGAACGATACGGCAATATCTGGCATCATAGTCGTGTGAGGAGGTAACTTACATCGGAGGAGCATCCTGGACCAGAAGCCAATGGAAAACCATGGTAGGGTTTGCTGATGCTGTTGAGGAAATACCCAGAGCATTTTGTTATCAACACAAGGTCCAAGGGACGGGTTATTCTGGAGTTTGTCTGTCTAGTGTCACTACTCTCATGAGATTCATTACTTCCTTCGACAATAGGATTACATGTTTTCTACCTTGAAAATGATGAATTGTTGAGATCATGGTATCAGTGCCATTGATACTCCAAGGTGGTGGTGAATCAAAAAAAAAAAATCCTGATTTGATCTCAGACACATGCATGTATGTAGTTTTTTCTAAATGTGACTTGCTGCTTTCTTATGTCTTCTCTCTGTTTATGCGCCCCCCCTCCCCTTCCTTTCTCAATAGTCTATCCCCCTTCTTGGGTTGAACGTTCATGCTTAGAAGCAACTTCCAGAAGAAATACTATCTGCCACAGCAAAGAAAATATGGGAAGTTTCTTTAGNACAACCACTATCTGCTATTCAATGCATTATGTTTAACGAAAGATCAAAGGATACATGGAATTCTCAGCCTATTTAATATAAGTTAGGATTAAATTTACGCTAACATATTTATGCTGTGGTACCTTGTTTAGCATTTCTGCCATGGTACTTATTAACACTAATCTACAGTTTTACTGTAAATTAATGGTTTATGGTAAACACCCTGTCATCATGTTTACCATTTTAAATTCGTACATTTCATCAATTCTTTCCTCTCTCTTTGAACTGAATGGAATTAAGCATTTATAAAATCGTGTTAACACTTCAATTATGAATTTAAACTCATTTGTTTATATATTCTGAGTATTATGGTGATATGCTTCTATTTTTCATCAATGACATTCATGATGCCAGTGTCATCACTTGTAACTGCTAAATGTGTCGATGACAGTCTGATTTCATCCATCAATTTTGCCTTCAGACCGTTAGCATTCCTTAATGACTATGTTTGCTTGTACAGTTACGTGAACGATACGGCAATATCTGGCATCATAGTCGTGTGAGGAGGTAACTTACATCGGAGGAGCATCCTGGACCAGAAGCCAATGGAAAACCATGGTAGGGTTTGCTGATGCTGTTGAGGAAATACCCAGAGCATTTTGTTATCAACACAAGGTCCAAGGGACGGGTTATTCTGGAGTTTGTCTGTCTAGTGTCACTACTCTCATGAGATTCATTACTTCCTTCGACAATAGGATTACATGTTTTCTACCTTGAAAATGATGAATTGTTGAGATCATGGTATCAGTGCCATTGATACTCCAAGGTGGTGGTGAATCAAAAAAAAAAAATCCTGATTTGATCTCAGACACATGCATGTATGTAGTTTTTTCTAAATGTGACTTGCTGCTTTCTTATGTCTTCTCTCTGTTTATGCGCCCCCCCTCCCCTTCCTTTCTCAATAGTCTATCCCCCTTCTTGGGTTGAACGTTCATGCTTAGAAGCAACTTCCAGAAGAAATACTATCTGCCACAGCAAAGAAAATATGGGAAGTTTCTTTAGTCCTTGTTTGCCATTCATTCTCATCTCATTCTCATTTTTTTTTTTCTCATTTTTCATTTCAACTACACATTCTCCCAATAATATAATATTAGACACAAATCTAAAACTTTTCATAACTTTTTCATCACACATTCTCTCATCAATAACTATTCCAAAAAGGGTAATTGACGCAAAACGGCCCTACGTTTGAAGGTTTTTTTGTGGAAAACGTCCTTACCTTTCTTTTTTGGCCTAGAACGTCCCTACTTTTCACATTCTTTGCTCTTGATGTCATTTTCACCAATTTTTAACATAAAATGATCAATATATCCTCCTATATAAATAAAAGAAAAAAGAAAAGAAAAGAAAAATAAAGAATAAATTGTAATATGCTCTTAATTTTTTTTTAAAAATGCAAATCAATCCAAAACTTATGAAAATATTAAAAATAACAAAAACACACTCTCTCTTCTCTTCCACCTCCACTGTCTGATGACCACATCTAATTTTTTGGACTGACTTGCGTTTTTAAAAAGTTAGGAGCAGGTTGCAATTTATTCTTTATTTATTTATTTTTTTTCTTTTTTTTTTGTTTTATTTATATATGAGGGTATAATGGTCATTTTATGTTAAAAATTGGTAAAAATGACGTTCAGCTCAAAGAATGTGAAATGTATGGACGTTATGCGCCAAAAAACGAAAGGTAAGGACGTTTTCCACAAAAACCTTCAAATGTATGGACGTTTTGCGTCAATTACCCTTCCAAAAATTATATTCTCCAAAAAATGGGTGTCAAACGCTCTCTTAATTTACTCTTTTAGTAGTCAAGGACTCAAGTTACAAGGTAATTGTCAATAACATTTTTCCATACTTTACCTGAATCCCGGTCTATGAATAAAGTGAGTCTATGAATAAAGTGAAATGCTTTATTTATAAGGTCATGCTAGCCAGGGATTTTTCAAATTGTCAATATCATCACGATATGAATTATTTAAGAATTGAAGTCGATTAAATACTATGAATCTTATCTTAAATAATGGTTGGGGGTTTATTAATTGTGCTCCGTTGAGACATTAGTAACATTATCATTGTTCTAAAAAAATTCATCTAGGAGCTAAGTTTGCGAAGATATGGTGATCAAAATATTCGACAATTTAATAATTATTATTTATTCAAAAATAAGTGTACATCTAGTTTAACATTTAATGTGGTGTTAAAAGATGATTAGAGGGAAAATTGTTTATTTTTTAAAATTGTCCAATAATGTATTGTCACGTGGTATAATGTAAAAGATGATGTAGAAAATGATGTACATGTAGCATCATTGTTATTTATTTTTGGTGAGACGGCAATTGGGCTTAGGCTTGAATTCCATTGTCGGCCCGATAAGCCCATATAAAAACTCGACCTTCCAAGTTTGAAGTTTCAGCAAGTTAAAGTTGTAGAAGCTGCTGATAGACAAGAAATCGGATTAGGGTTTAAAGAGCTAGGGATTTGATTGAAGCTCGCTCGGTATATAATTGAAAATGATATACGACGTGAATTCTCCACTCTTCCGATCCTTCCTCAGCCAGAAGGGTGGCTCCTCTGATAAAAGGTTTTTACTGTTTTCTATCGTAATTGAACTCTTTATTTTTATGTCGTTTCTTGTTTTTAATGTATTTATTTGACTCTTTATGGGTCTCTGTTCGGAGATTATATGCCATACTACTTGTGTGAATTTTTTGTGGGTTGTCTGCGGTATATACAGGCACCTGATGAATTGTTTTTGTTAGGCGCCAGAATGATTTTTTTGTTTTAATTTCTCCCCTCTTTGTGTTATACGTTGGCGTATCAGCGCAAATATGGGCTTCTATGATTTTTGTTTGGTTTTGTGAGGTAATATATTCTTGGGAAGGAAAATTGGCAATTTTTTATGAGATTCTGTGATATGATCTCACATCCCAATGTTCGAAACTTGCTTTATCAATTAATTTCCTTCTTCTACATGTTGCTAATGAGTGGATTTACAAATTATGAAAACAGCTCTTTGAATGCGCTGTTTATGTCTACTTTTTTTCTGTTTCTCGACTCCCCTTTGAATGGTTGAGAACATTCATAGTTCATGGGATACAGTGCCTTTTTGTTCTATAAAATTATAGGAAAAGGGAAAAAAGGTCTCTTGTTGCAACTTAACACTGTAATTGTTTTCCTGACATGCTTTTTTTTTATTTTGCATTTGAATCCAGGAAAACTGAAGAGCAGAAACCAAGGGAACAGAAGCCCAAAGCAAATGAAAATAAACCTGTTATGACGGAATGATAGCTGCAGGATGTAAGCTTTAATCTGGGTGTGATTTCTAGAATGCATTCAATAATGTCGCTAGGATACTACTACTAGAATTGTTATGTCAATGCTGTGACTTGAACCTTGAATTTGTCGGGTTATACATTTCTTGCAAACTTTTCGAATTCAAATATCATTGATGAACTGATGTATTAGACTTCAAATATAAGTCATTGTTTGTTCTTATTGATTATAGAAACATTAAAGTTCATTCCACTTTCAACCTGCATTAGTCAAACTTGCCGATGAAAGGAAAAATAGTAAAAAAATTTACTTTACCGAAAGGAGGCCCTTTGTTCTTCACCTGACGGAAGTTTCATATTCCAGCTCTATCGAATTTCAATAGAGAAGTAGATGCTAGATGTTCCTTATAAATGCTAGCCTCTCCTGGTCGGTTTCTGTCAATTGCTTTTGATGGAATTTGCACAGGATGCATTGGAACTGATATACAGTTGGATCCTTCTCAACTTTAATTAGTCCCCTCTAGATATTTGACTGACTGACTTATCATCATTTTGTATGCTTATTAGCATGTGGCTTATTTCTTTAGTCATCATTCCATGTGGTTTCCACCATTAGCCTGGGATGTGATCAACTCTAACTTCGGTTTGCTTGCAGAAACTTTCTTGCAATGCATTTTTGTTTTATTCTTATACTTGGGTAGCCGTTATGGTGGTTGTGATGTGTTTCCCGTGATCTATGGTGTTTAGGACACTATGGATTACAGTTCCTAGTCTAGTGTATCAAACAGGGGCGAATCCAGTATTTTCATTCAGTTAGGGCGGAGATCGTTGACCGGTGACCAATAACCGTTGACAATCAACGATCGTAATACCCGAAAATATAATTCGATACATATATAAATGTTCTAAAACGTAAAAAAATATATACATATGAAAATATATTTCAATACAACCCAAAAAATTGCTCTAGATGCACAACTAGAGAACGAAGAACTAGGTATTGACTTTCGTTTCGGTTGAAAAAATCGCTCCACTATCTGCAAAATGTCCCAATTTATTTTTCAATTAAAATTGATTAAAAACAGTGTACACATGGTTTTCAACCGGACCAAAAGCAAAATGAATTGGATATTTGGATTTGGTTAATTGGTTTTGTCGTGGCTATTGGGCCATTGGCTAATAGACTTTCAATTTTCAATTCAAGCAAAACTTATGGCCATGGATTGGGCTCATTAGTTGGGTTTCTTGGGGCGGGTGCAGTATAGGGCTTTTTGGCAATTTGAGGTTGGGGTTCCTCCTGTTCAGAGTCGGATTCAGAGGAACCGATTTCTTCAGATGAAGCGTCGTCTTCTTCGGTGCCGAATTCCGGAGCCATTTTTTGTTCACGATTTCTCGATATTTTGTGTTTTTCTGGAGAGTGGGAATTGTACAGAATAGTTTTTGCCTCCAGAAGTTAGGGTTCTTTCTGTAAAATTTGGGTAAATTGCGCCTTCCATAAATTTCCAGGCTTCCGGTGTCTTCTTCTTCATCTTTCTTCCCCGATCTCGGCGGATGGCCTGAAGCTTCCGGCGGACCCAGCACGGGCGGCCGCGGGGGCTGGCCAGGTGCTGGGTCCGCCCCTAGTATCAAATATTGGTACCCTCTTGTTCATGTATTAGTTCCATTTTGCAACCCAATCCCCATACTACAGCTGCCATTAATAATGACTGATTAATTTGTTGTTACCCTTTGTTCAATATTGTCTTGAAGCACAAGGGAAATATATAGAACTGTATAGATTTGTCAAAGTGTACGAGTTCTTCATGGATCAAGCCTGCCTAATAAACCATCGTTCTAGTGTTGCTACGGTTGACACAGTTTCTGGTGAGATAAATTTGATCCATCTGAAGACCCTTTTTTCTCTTAATGGCCGCCACCCAGTTAGTAACACTTGTTAGTATTTTTAGGCGATTTTCAGGAAACAAATCAGTTTATTTGTATGTCAATCGTAACAGAATGGTTCAGTTACCATAATTGCAAATGATGAAATAGAATGAATATTCAATTATCGCCATACTCTTCTCAATCTTGCATGCTATATGTACACTTTCTCTTACACTTTCCTTTACTCTTTCATATGGCAACATCCACACACTTGATTTCGAATTCATCCATCACATCACTGCACAAATTTCATCCACATAGGATTGCATGTCAACCAAGTTGTCAAGGGTATTGTACATATATCATTATTCTACTTTCCTATCAATTGTGCAATTATTGTTCTCTGGACACATGATATAAGAAGAGATGCAGTAGATGTCATCATGATGGTCGTATAAGCAATTTGTTATGTTGACCATGCTGCTATATACGTGAAATGCCAGCAAAACGTATCTATTGAGTGTTTTATATTAAAAAAATCAGTGAAAGGAAACTGGAATTTGATAATAAACTATTTATAAGACAAAACCCGCAATTTGTTTAATGCTAAATACTTGTTATGTGAGCAAATAATGCTTACAAAATACATTATTTATTGAAAATTTTTAAAATAGTTTATTATTTTAAAATTTTTTACTTCTAATGTGCAAGTAATTAGTCAAATTTGTCTCTATTGCCAATGTAACCAGCTCTCATTACACATGGGAACAAGGGATGGTGATGTATAAACTAATTAAAATAACAAAAAAAACGTGAATTCAAGTGGCAGAAATAAGACAAAACCCGCAATTTGTTTAATGCTAAATACTTGTTATGTGAGCAAATAATGCTTACAAAATACATTATTTATTGAAAATCACATGGCCCATCTGCAGCAAGAAAAATCTCAAATTTGTTTTCTTCATAACTCGCTATTGATGTACATAATGGTCAATACTGGTTGGTAATTTATATTAAAGACAATAATATGAAATGTTGTTAGTGTTAAGCTACTTCTTGTTTCAATTTTTTGTATAAGGAAAAGCTAGGGAAGATTCTCTTTGTGTTTCAGTTTTGAATTTTGAATTCATTTTAAATTTTGTATTTTGAGTGTTCATTTTGATATTGTTGAAAATGTGTTATTTTTGGTATATTGAAAATACCCAAAACGCGTTTTCGAAAATAGGAAAGAAAACGCGTTTTCATTGTTTTGGAAAATTGAAAACAGAAAACGACCTGAAAACGATAAAGAGAATCAGCCCTAAAATGCTTCAACGATTCACTCATGTTCAAATTTATTCGAACGTTCATTTAACAATTTCCTTTCAAATGAAAACTTTGCAGCTTTCATAGAATCATGAGACCCTTGTTTGAATGGCCACAAGCAAGGCTCATAGGGCTTCTCGTATTGTATTTCCCCCACCAATTTTCAATCTTTTCCATAAATACTATTTATGGAGAACATTTCCAAAGAAAATGCTCTTTCTTTCTTGTCATCGTTGGTTAGCCTGTCGATTACACGAATAATTGTTATCCCCTTTATTCACGCCGCATTCATTTCCACAATCACACGTTTCTCTTCCTCCTAACAGCTTTTTCCTCTAATTTTTCTTTGATTAGATGACCAAACGAGAATTGAAAATGACTGACTTGTGCTTGTCAAACACTTCCAACACTCATTTTTTATATCTGTCTTTGTTTTATTTGCCCCTTCATCACCCTCTCCACTTCTCATACTTGCTTCTCGCCATACCTTTTATAGCTCGTATTCGTTCGACCCAGTTATTATCTACTGATTCCATGTAATAAGATTGTCGAAAGATTACGGTTTAATTTAGATGATGAAAATGAAGAGATTCCCTGTTTGGAGGATCTTTAAGTTGCGTTTGACACGTCCATGATCGAGGTAAAAGCAATCCAATCTTCGCAAGTATCAGAAGAACCTGGTGTCAACTACTCAACCCTTGAGGATTCTAGTAGCAGCAAGTGTTAAGCTATTTCCACAGGTAATTTACAAGAAAATTCAGATCATACAGCTATTTCAATAGAAATGGAAGAAAAGAGATTAGAAAAACATGATATAGTGACAACTGGATCAGAGGCAGGACCTAATAAAAATGAAAAAGAGTGTGGCATTGTAGATTATAATGAGTGCACTTCAAAAGTATCAAGTTTCAATGGCTCTGTGAAGAAGGCAAAAGAGTGGAAAAGAACATTGGCTTGTAAGTTATTTGAAGAAAGACACCATGTTGATGGTGGTGACGGGATGGATTCACTGTGGGAGACGTATGAAATGGAGGTCAAGCCGATATGCAAAACGACGAAGAAGAAGAAGAAGAAGAAGAAGAAAAGTGAAGTTGAATCCTACAAGGGATCACGGGGAGAGATTGATTGGCAGTATGGGAAAATGAAAATGAGTATGGCAAGACAAAATCTAGTTTGGATTTCAAAGGCCATTAAAGGAATTGGATGGTTGCACTATGTGAGCAAGAAGGTGCATAATAATGGAGATAGATACTAGCCAGGCTTCTTGTTAAATTTGGTACAAATCTTGTACCTTTTTTTTATCTACTTCTACTACTATGACCAAACGATTTGGAAAATAAAACTACAATATTTGTAAATTGCCCTTTGGTTTGTAATCAACATTTACAGGGACGTAGCCAAGATTTCAATCTAGAGGGGCGAAAATATGAGGGCTGGACATTTTTTTTTTAACTAGAAGAGGATTGAAAACGACGATTTTGAGTACCAAAATAGGCAAATTAGATTGACTAACCAAAAAAACAATCAGTTTGTCGATACAAAAACAATGTGTCCATCTATGTGTCTAACGCTATACAAATTGAAAACATGAACGTTATATGGACATCAAAAAGACAAAAAATAAACTGCATATTTATATAACAGATGATAGAGATGGCTGGGACATCTGAAATTGGTCTCTCCTTGTCCTCATCACTTCAAACTCGTCAATAAGAGAATCTAATGGAAAAGTCACAACAATCTCCTTTTCTATA
>CAIGRF010105088.1:0-11738 GCA_903798235.1 Fraxinus ornus | reverse complement strand
CCTTTTGCAGCGTTTTAGCGTACGTTGCGGAGGTCGATGTTATCGTTGAGGGAAGAGATACAGCAGGGTTTTTTTCAACGTTGCCGTTGACCCCCCTTTTGCAGCATTTTTTCAACGTTGCCATTAACTCTTTTGCAGCGTTTTTTCAACGTTGTCGTTGACCCCCCTTTTGCAGCGTTTTTCAGCGTTGTCGTTGACTCTTTTGCAGGGTTTTTTCAGCGTTGCCGTTGACCTCATCTTGCAGCGTTTTTTCAACGTTGCCATTAACTCTTTTGTAGCGTTTTTTCAACGTTGCCGTTGACTCTTTTGCAATGTTTTTTAAAATTTATTCGCATTTTCCATATATCCGTACTACGCTACTGAAAAATCATGTTCTTTGATCGAACGATTCAAATAATAAATTAACAATTCCCATAATACACTTATAAAATATTCAACACATTCCCTTTTCCAAAATAAAATTAGGAGACTACAAAATATGTACCACCAAAATATATGAAATGACCAGAAAACATGTACACCATCAAAATACACTAATGAAACTAGTCCTTAGTATTGTTCTCCTTGGTATAAATATGAAACTACAAAACATGTACCACCAAAATACATGAAATGACAACAAAACATGTACCACCCACTTGATGGCCATTGATGTGTCATTCTTGACCTTTCGTGCACCTAAAATGAAAATCCCATAACATGATTGATACTTAACCCTTCTTCGACGAAAGTTCTTCAAAAATCTCATATTCATAACATCTCCATAGCAACCACTGCAAGTCAACATTGGAAAATATCAACCAAAAGTTATATGATACAAAACAAAGACACTCATAAGTTGCCATCATTCTAGACTACATCAGTAACTAACTACTATGGGTGATCACAGAAGTCTAATTAAACAATAAAAATCAGCATGAATGGCCGGAAAAATCAGTAGTAAAATTATAAACATCAACTACTATTTGCTTTTACAGAAGTCTAATTAATCTTCATTAATATGTGCTTAGCTCATTAGTAAGGCGGGTAAGCATAATTTATTTTAGGAAATCAAAAGAAAAAATTAAAGAGGGCCGGAGAAAGAGGGAAAAATCGACAGAATAAACAGCAATTTTATCAATTTGCATCTTCTTATGATGTCCACCTTTACAAAATGATTTTACAAATAGTAAGCCAGATTCCAAAAGATGAAATTCACTGATGATCTAATTGTGTAAAACACATGATAAGGAGATAATACATAGCACGGTATTTTCTTCTTTAGTAGCCGACTCTGTATTTTCTCCACCCAAACCATCCACATCCATAATATTCCAATCATTCTCTACTTTCACTATTCCATCAACTACTATTAAATATTATTAATTCCTGTCAACATTGCTATGCTACTGAATTATTCTCATTGAAATTTATACAAAAAGAGACTACATAACCATCTCTATAATTCTTTTCTAGGATGTCAATGAAGACATTTGGATCACTCGGTACTTCTTCAATGGAGGCAGGATGCCATCTGCAAACTACCCAAAATGATATATTCAAAACTAATCGAAACTATTGAAATATAAAGTAAACTCTATTTTTAAATCTTAATTCTAATCTATATCTTTTATGTCACATTCATGTTTTAAGTTTTCACCACAACTAAGCCAAGCAAACAAACTAAGATTTCGAAACTCAGTTCCATTGAACAATAGAAAACAGACTAATGTTTAAAAATACAATTTACCGAACTCAATTCCGTAGATTCACGTGTATACGTAATAAATTCAGAAAACATACCTTAATCATACAAGTCTAATACTGCTCTTTGGCCAAGCAACAATACTTCCCATGACTTCACTAAGAGTTCGAAATTCATCTGTAGGTCTGTATAAGGTCAAATTACCCATATAGACTTCTTCAACCCAAACCTTCCAACAGTCTCGACTGAGTGGCAAGTGATGCACATTTGCACTTGAGTCCGTTGTTGCAATCTTACCTTCTATTACAACTTCTTCCTCCTCAAACATGTACCAATGCAAGAGTTGACATCTTGCATTTGTCCTAGGTACAATACTTCCTTGGTGTGACTACAAATTCATTGTAAACAGAAAATATTCTTTTCCAAATTAGAATACTACAAACTTAATATATATTGAACAAACGTTTAATAATGTAGGCTACAAATACCTGAGGAGTAAAAGCATTTGAATTCCTGTCTTCTACATTCTGTAAAATGATACAAAAATTACAAAAGTTATTCCACATGTAATTGGCTATATTAAGCTAAATTATTATAGTATATATAAAAGGTAACTACTTATAACTTGCTGAGATAACTTGAGAAGTGCTTCCACTTTTTCTTCTAGTGCCCCCATCCTTTGTGCTTGAGTCTGTATTTGGCTTTCAAGTTCTCTTACTCTCCCACTAATTTGTATTTGTCCATCCACCTTTGACGGTATAACTCCAAATCCGAGTCCCCTAACTCTCCCATGACGTTCAGGACCTAGAACTCGAGCGACGGCATCTCACAGATGCAATCTTCGGCAGGTGTATCAAAAATTGATACAACACAATCTTCAATCCTTTTCTATACTTATGAAACTCAAATTTTATACTAGCAAGTGATACAACTAATAAATCAAATTGATAGAAATCAAACGTTCATATAATACACTACCCAAAGTATCAACAACTGCTTCATTTATTGGTTTTCCATCTTTCCTAAGATGTCCCTGAGTCCATACTCTTGTTCTTAACCCTTTTATATCTGGATTCATCTTTCTCTACAGTACAAATTTAGTTATTACATATATTGGAATTGGCCAATTCACGTAAGACAAGATATGTTCCTAAGATGTACCATTTCATAAGCGATACGTGGATAACCCTTTCGACCCATAGTATGGTGAAGCTTCTGATTAGCTCTCATGTTGCTGAATCTGGAACTTTTTTCCTATTAAGAAAAAAAGTTTAAAACAACAATAATTATAAAATTTCAACTTCATACGCAAACATACTTACATGAAAATCAGCAGAAAGAGTATCCTCGACAAATTTCACCCAGACTTCTTCGAAGTTGACATTCTTTGGTCTAAGAAGAGCAATGGTGCGTGCTCTATTCCTAAATGATTCAACTTGTGCTCTAATTTTTTTTCTCAATCTTGATTTGAATGTTTTCCAATACTTTCCCATACATTGAAATGTCATTCTTTGATGACAATCACTAACTTTGAACCTTTGCTGTAAATGTGTACAAACATAAATTTAAGACTTGAGGGAATTGTGTCATTCAGAAGGAAAAATATACAACATAATAATCTTAAAAGGTAGTTAAGTAGTAGTACATGTATAAAAGTCCAAAGCTCTATTTTCTTCTTTTCATCAACTGAATGTCGATCTTTAATTACAACACGCACATGTTCGCGTACCATGGCCCCAATCATGCTAGCAAACTTATCCGAGTTATGGCCAACAACTTGTCCGTATTCATTGAATTCGAGATCCATTTTCTGATAATTATGTTCCGGAATCATCTTTAGATGTGTTGGACCTCTTTCCTTCCTCGGAGCATTTGCAGTTGTAGACAACGTTGTTTCCTTATAATTAGTTGGACTGGTTATAGTATCTTCTTGTTCACTGAAATTTCTTAGTCTCTTCTTGGTCTCTTGAATTGCATTAGCAATTGTAGCTCTTCTTCTTTTAGAACTCTTAGAAGTTTGTTTAGGTGACTTTAAGAATACAACATAAAAACAAAAGATAAAAGCAATTATTTTCAAAACTTAGCATATATCTCATGTATTATAAGAAAACACAATTACCTGAGCCTTGTCCATCGTACAAGATATATTTCTCACTGAAAAGATTCCTTAGAGCTAGAACAAAAACCTGCAATATCAAAATAAAGTATGGTTAGATATTTTAATAACTCCAAAGCGTTCAACATTTCATCGCAATATGAATATATACATAAATCACATGTCAAAATATAGTAGAACAAAATTAATCATTACGTAAAAAAATACATTATCTACAAATAAGAGAGTTACCAAATTACTCTACGTATCACAAAAAATGCCTTCAACATCTATCCTTGCATAATTCTCATCATCATCATCATCATCATCATCATCATGGTTGTCTACATTTGGTTGTGATATATCTAGTGGAATGGTTGCCTCATAATTAGAGTCTTCTTGCATGAGTGATGTATCAAAATCTCTTTGTGGTGCTTGCAAAGCAACATACCAACTGGATGTTTCATTTTCTCTAGAATAAAAGACTTGTTTTGCCTGCGTTGCTAAGATGAAAGGATCATTTTCAAATTGTCTTCGTCCCTCGTGAAGGTTAACCAAAGTGAATCCATCTTCCTTTTTTATTCCGCTCACAATATTTACTCAATCACACTTGAATATTGGAATATGAAACGTATTGTAATCAAGCACTATAATATCACGCAAAATTCCATAATAAAGAACTTGTCCAACAACTTGTGCGTTATCTTTTGCATTAGATCTACATTTGGTCGTTGCTTCAACTAAAATGCCACTGTTTTGGCAAGATTTTTCTGCATCTTTAGTGTGAAATCGAAGACTATTTATGACAACTAGAATATGACATGGATCGATGTCTAGGACCACGTGCAAGCCACTTCAAATTGTTCGATTCTTCGTCCGTCAATAGGTGACCTTTAATCTGTTATTAGTTTAAAAATGTTAGAANCCTCGGAGCATTTGCAGTTGTAGACAACGTTGTTTCCTTATAATTAGTTGGACTGGTTATAGTATCTTCTTGTTCACTGAAATTTCTTAGTCTCTTCCTGGTCTCTTGAATTGCATTAGCAATTGTAGCTCTTCTTCTTTTAGAACTCTTAGAAGTTTGTTTAGGTGACTTTAAGAATACAACATAAAAACAAAAGATAAAAGCAATTATTTTCAAAACTTAGCATATATCTCATGTATTATAAGAAAACACAATTACCTGAGCCTTGTCCATCGTACAAGATATATTTCTCACTGAAAAGATTCCTTAGAGCTAGAACAAAAACCTGCAATATCAAAATAAAGTATGGTTAGATATTTTAATAACTCCAAAGCGTTCAACATTTCATCGCAATATGAATATATACATAAATCACATGTCAAAATATAGTAGAACAAAATTAATCATTACGTAAAAAAATACATTATCTACAAATAAGAGAGTTACCAAATTACTCTACGTATCACAAAAAATGCCTTCAACATCTATCCTTGCATAATTCTCATCATCATCATCATCATCATCATCATCATGGTTGTCTACATTTGGTTGTGATATATCTAGTGGAATGGTTGCCTCATAATTAGAGTCTTCTTGCATGAGTGATGTATCAAAATCTCTTTGTGGTGCTTGCAAAGCAACATACCAACTGGATGTTTCATTTTCTCTAGAATAAAAGACTTGTTTTGCCTGCGTTGCTAAGATGAAAGGATCATTTTCAAATTGTCTTCGTCCCTCGTGAAGGTTAACCAAAGTGAATCCATCTTCCTTTTTTATTCCGCTCACAATATTTACTCAATCACACTTGAATATTGGAATATGAAACGTATTGTAATCAAGCACTATAACATCACGCAAAATTCCATAATAAAGAACTTGTCCAACAACTTGTGCGTTATCTTTTGCATTAGATCTACATTTGGTCGTTGCTTCAACTAAAATGCCACTGTTTTGGCAAGATTTTTCTGCATCTTTAGTGTGAAATCGAAGACTATTTATGACAACTAGAATATGACATGGATCGATGTCTAGGACCACGTGCAAGCCACTTCAAATTGTTCGATACTTTGTCCGTCAATAGCTGGCCATTAATCTGTTATTATTTTAAAAATGTTAGGAATAAAAGAATAAATAGCACAAGTAGACATTTATTTTTTGAGTGTATTCTAACCTTGTGATCCAACCAGACAGCAAAAGCATCAATATGCTTCTTATGCAATAAAGTCTCATTTCTTTCCAATCGTCTATCAACACTCTTGAGTTCATCCGTATGCATCCTAAGGTAAATACAATATATCAAACAGTAAATACGGTTGAACTACTTAAAAGCTTTGGAACTCGATATTTAATATACGTACTCTATGTATGGTTGAACTTCTGTACTATTTAGTAACACGTAGCGATGAGCAATTTTCAACATCTCATTAGATAATACAATTGGCTTTCCTTTAGAAATTGTACGCCCTGCAACTAAGAAATCAGTCTCATATTCTTCATTGCGTACAGACTTAGAGCTTATTCCAGATGCTCGTGTTACGTATTTTCTACAAAACATCTCATTTTCTTCAACAATATATCGCTCAGCTATGCACCCTTCAAGCCTTGTACGATTCATAACATACCCTTTCAACACTTTCATATATATCTCAAATGGGTACGTCCAACGATATTGTACCGGTCCACATAGACGTACTTCTCTCCCAATATAGATTGTCAAATGAACCATTATATCAAAAAAGGAAGGCGGGAAATACCTTTCGAGCATGCATAAAGTTTCAACAATGTCCTCCTCTAATTGTTCAACTTTATTTCTATCTATAATTCCTTGACATATTTCCTTGAAAAATGCACTCAATTTAAAAATGGAATTCCTTGGTCCTTTAGGTAGAAGTCCTCTCAATGCAACTGATAATAATTGTTGCATTAAAATGTGACAATCATGAGACGTCAACCTAACTATCTTACATTCTTCCACTGATATGCAATTTCCAATATTAGATCCATAACCGTCGGGTAATCTCAAATTAGCAAGCCTTCCACAAAAAAATTGTTTTTCTACTTTTGATAAGGTGTGAGGAGCAGCTGGTAGGTATAATTTATTTCCTCGACTATGAGAATGTAAATCATGCCTAATGTTCATTTCTTCCATGTCCTTACGAGAGTTAATGCCATATTTAGATTTTCCTTTGACATCCAAAAGTGAACTGATGATGTTATGACAAATATTCTTCTCGACATGCATCACATCCAAATTATGATGTACAAGTAAAGTCTGCAAATCAACCATCAATGGAGTCATGAAAAATTACACTCAATTAGAAGTATTAAATTAAAAAGAAAGAACTATTACAACAATTACCTTCCAATATGGTAGATCAAAAAATATTGACGTTTTCTTCCACGTTACAGTAGATTAGGTTGTATTCTTCTTCCTCTTTCGTTTACCACTTTTTCCCCAATCATTTGTAATTTTATTAACTTCAATAGAATACTCTTCACCGTTTTTTATCTTCGGCCTAATACCATGTTCAATATGTCCATTAAACCAGGTTTTTTTCATGTGAAATGGATGATCAAAAGCGAGAAATCTTCTATGTCCCATGTATGCAAACTTCCTACCATGCTTAGTGAACATGTATTTTCACGACAGATAGGGCATGCAATTTTTCCTTTAACATGCCACCCAGATATATTTCCATATGCTGGAAAGTCATGTATTGTCCACATCAAAATAGCTTTTAAGTTGAATGTAGACTTGATAACTGCATCATACATATCAACTCCATCACTCCATAACAACACTAAGTCGTCTACAAGTGGGGCCAAATAAACATCTATGTCATTACCTAGTTGTTTCGGTCCCGGGATCAATAAACTTAACATCAAACTTTCCTTTGACATGTAAATTGAGGGAGGCAAGTTATAAATAGTTAAGATTACTGGCCAACAACTGCATTTGGAGCTAAGATCTTTGAAAGGATTAAATCCATCAGTAGCAGTAGAGACCTAATCTAATATTTCGAGGATCGGATGCAAAATGTGGCCACCTTTTGTTAATCATGTCCCAACTCAATGAATCAACTGGATGTCTAATCTTACCATCTGAACTTTTATGACTTGAATGCCATCTAAGTTGTGTTGACATCTCATATATTCTAAACATCCTCTTCAGTCTTGGTATTATAGGAAAATAACGCAAGACTTTTGATGGGACATGTTTCTGAATTTTTTTAGTCCGTTGGTTAACTTTCCATCTCGAGCAACCACATTTTGAACATAATTCAGCATGCTCAAGCTCCTTTCTATATAGACAACAATCATTAAGGCAAGCATGTATCTTTTTATAGCCAAGATCAAATGTATTAACAAGTTTTTTCATCTAATAAAATGAGTTTGAAAGTGTATTATTCTCCGGCAGCATGTCTCGAACAAGATTTATAAATTCATCGAAACCATTGTCTGATAAACCATGTGAAGCTTTATGCTTAAACATAGCAACCGAAGCTGACATCTTTGTAAATGCCTTGCAACCAGGATATAAAGGAGTTTCAACATCATTAACTAAACTTTCAATCTCTTTGTCTCTTCCATCAGGACGGATTTTAGGATCTACATCATGTTGTGCATAGAAATCCTTAAACATCCTAGTTGACTCAGGTATTTCTACGTCGACCAATTTTGATTCACTTGGTTGCTCTCCATGAAATACCCAAACAGTACATGTAGAATCCATACCTTTTATAACCAAATGTTCAGACTCTATCATAATGATGATATGTTAGATTCCTACAATTAACACAAGGGCATGCTATCATTTCTGAATTGCAAATTTCACAAGCTCGTTCAACAAAATTTTATGCTCCATCTCTATATTGTTCTGAAAATCTACAAATTAAACAACGTTGATCAAATATACGCTAATTTTTTTATTTCATAACTAGATTTGTAAGAGTAGTTTCAAATAATAACCTTGATAAGTGCAGCCACTCTTTGTCCATTATAGGCAGGGGCCGATCCGAGAATTTAAGTGAGTTAGGACAATCGTTCATCGTTGACCATCAACACCTAAAGAATGAGATTATTTATTAATATTTTAAATAGTTGATGATGTATTCTTTTCTAATTAGATATTGATTGCGAGAATTAGTCAATCAAAATTAGGCTAATTTTGTATCTTATAATTAATTTTGGCTAGCCATGCTGAGGGAGGAAAAACTAAAAATGTTGCAAAGTATAATAATCATTGTAAATGGTCTGATGGAAGTAAGTGAAACAGAGTACACATATCCATCTAAGCCATTTATCCCACATCTACCTAAATGATGCTCAATTAAATTCTTTCTTGCAATTTTCTAATCCAGTTTCTGATTCCAACATGGAATAAATCCTAAGTTGTTTTCCACCTTTCCAAATTCAGTATCAATACCCAATTATCAACAATGTAATACTTCCGCTCTTTTTTCCCTTCTGCAGGCATGTACTAGAATCTTAAAGATTAAAAACAAATCCCCCACACCCCCCAAAAAAAGGGATTTAGAAACATAATTTTGAAAAGGAAAAAAAAGAATCTGTCTAAATCTTCACCACGTATACAAATGCTGACCATATCTTTTATCAATTAGAAGAATGATTGCAAAGAATACAACAGAAGTTAAATAGAAAAATTGCTTAAAGAATTACAAGAGGAATTTTATATCTTACAAAGCCCAAAACTAACATTTAATTTACTTTTCTCTAATGAGAAGACGAAATAAGTGCAGAATAAGAAGACATGTGGAAAAAGAAATACAGAGAGGTGGAAGCTTCACAATGGCAAGATCAGTGTTAAATCAGGAGCCATTTTTTTGTGGAGGAATCAGAATAGTTTTCCGTTACAACTACTTCTTGGTTGAGGAATTTTAAAAACATCACAACTTTTCGAAAATGAAAGAAAATCCCATAAATTTTTCTACTGAACAAATGTAATAATTAATACAATAATGAAGAAGTAACTACCTATCAAAAGACCTTTGGTGGTGTCGGTGAGTTCATGAGAGCGAGAGAGAGATGGACGGGTTGTAACGTCGGAGTTGTCACGGCGACAATGAGTCTGAGGGAATGAGAACGACAGAGAGATGAAAGGGAAGGCTTAGGGTTATGTTTAAATGTAATAATTAATACAATAATGAAGAAGTAACTACCTGTCAAAAGGCCTTTGGTGGCGCCGATGAGTTCATGAGAGCGAGAGAGAGATGGACGGGTTGTAACGGCGGAGTTGTTACGGCAGCAGTGAGTGGAATGAGAACGACAGAGAGATCGAAGTGAAGGCTTAGGGTTATGTTTTGTTTCGATCTGTGTTTTCATTAATCTTTGATTTTTTTTTCTTACAAAACGGGTCGGATTAATGTTTTAATCGGGTTTCATGGGTCAACCGATGACCCAACCCAACTTGAAAATTCTTAACTATTTGGAAAAAGGCCCACAATTAACAAAATTGGCCCAACTCAACTTGCTTTACCCGCCTTACTTTTGGCAACGTTTTTTAGATGTTGCGAAAGACCATTTTCGTCAACCGATGACCCAACCCAACTTGAAAATTCTTAACTATTTGGAAAAAGGCCCACAATTAACAAAATTGGCCCAACTCAACTTGCTTTACCCGCCTTACTTTTGGCAACATTTTTTATATGTTGCGAAAGACCATTTTCACAACGTTTAATAAACGTTGCTAAAAATCCGTCTATTGCAACATCTTAAAAACGCTGCAAAAAAATAAAAAAAATAAAAAAAAAAATAAATCATTTTTGCAACGTTTAATAAACATTGCTAAAGACAAACTTTTCGCAACGTTTATTAAACGTTGCGAAAGGGTCTTTCGCAACGTTTTATAAACGCTGCAAAAGAAAAACGTTTTATAAACGCTGCAAAAAATAAAAAAAATCGCAACACTTAAAAAACGCTGAAAAAAGACAACATTAGCAACATTCATTTAAAAAATGTTGTCAAAACTTAATTTTATTAAGCAATGGCAACATATTCTTATTAGAATGTTGCAATAGACCCCTTTAGGAACATTTAACTACCAAATGTTGCCTTTTATGTGTTGCAAATGATGTTTTTTGGTATAGTGACTTCCTTCAAAATAGTAGTGTTTAAATTAAGTTGTATTGTGGTGGGAGTTGCATTAAGGCATACACGGTAACTCCAGTTCTGCTCACGTTCACTCAGCACCTGTGAGTATAATTGGCCAAGTTTCGCATACATCGGATCTTATTTAATGATCCGTAAGGCATTAACGAGAAGAATAATGCTATGTAGTAACAATCTGTGGTAGTGATCCTCACCCATACATTAAACCATGTATCATCGGGGTCCATTGCCATCTAGATTGGTTAAGCACCAGGGTGCTACGCAAAAAGATCATGTACATTAGAGCTTGTGGGTGAGGTGCTATTGGAAGAAGATGAATGAGATGGGGAAAAGGCAAAAGTTTTGCACGAAATTGGGCATTATTAAATATCATTAATATCCAAATGGCTTCTATTGGTAACAAAACAACAGATTCAATTTTCTCCCCTTTCATTCTAATTACGCTAGTCTATGGTGATTTCAAGAATAGTTGTAAGCCTAGGCATTTTATACCTCCTAAGAAGAAAAGAAGAGCATACAATGCTTACAAATGACAAAGCCATGCATGCACTGGATACCCATGGTGGAATTCACTTTTAGCCAAGGAAATGAAACTCCGGTAGCAACTGGGATAGCTACAACATTGTAATCCATGGAGAATATGTAATTCAATCTAATCCTCGCAAAGGTCTTTCTAGAAAGATCAATTGCTATGATGACGTCTTCTAAATTGTTTCTGTTTCGCGCGGGTTTCGGTACGCTAACAATTAAAGAAAGGATCAGACGATTGTGTAAGGGACAAACCTCTTGAGACAAAGTCCCAAAAAGGGGTGTATTAATTCGGCGAAGATTTACAACGGGAAACAAAACACTATGCCTCCAAGGGG
>CAIGRF010105042.1:50347-63191 GCA_903798235.1 Fraxinus ornus | reverse complement strand
TGTAATGCAGATAGTGTATTCTTCGTCTGGAGTAGTGGAAAAACGAGCCTTCATATAGACTTAACCCAAGTAATGACGAGTTAAATCTGCCCATTAGCTCAATGACAATAACCATTGGAGTTTCAACAGTTAATGACATTAATCATTGGAGTTTTAGCAGTTTCAGAAACCAAAAGTCAGTTGTTGAAAGTAAAAAAAATTGGCAAAACGTAGGCCCTCCATTTTTTGATCAATTCGGTCTAATATTCGTGTACGCAGATTGTGCCCGCACACAAGTTCAAGGTCCGAAATCTATTTTAATAAGTGATTTACACCACATGCGCGCATGTGGAGAGAGTCTCTATACTGTACATGATTACACACTTCTATAGTGTAGCCATTTATAAAGTGGTTCTTACTTTCATAAACTTCTTATGTTGGATAAACTCAAATTTAGTTTTCCATCCAACATAAACAATATTCCAATGGTCCACTTTGAACTCCGATTTCTCATTTACCGGAGTTTCATTTTTGACAAGTAAAAACATGATTTCGATGTTCTCGCGCAGGAGAACACAAATCAATGTTGATCTTCCAAAATAAGCAAATGGATCCCACTCAAAATTTATGTCAAAATCAGACATTCACCTATTTTTTCCAACAATCTCCCACATGAATAAAAATTGGGAGAGACACTAAACATGAAACAAAAACTTGGTGATAAAGTTCAACAGTTGAAACTTGTATAGGATAGGTAGGTATTACCCTTTGAACATTCCCTTATGAAAATATATTTACTTTACTAGCTAGTTAGTAGACGCGCTCTCTTTGAACTGCTCTGACGTTTATGTATATGATGATATGCTCCATACATGATTCTTCCTAACACAATTTAGTTCTCATTATCATATTCGTTTTTTGCCCGAATTTCATTTTTGACAAATAAATACATAATTTCGATGTTCTCGCGGAGGATAACACAAATCAATGTTGATCTTCCAAAATAAGCAAATGGGTTACACTCAAAATTTATGTCAAAGTCAGTCATTCACCTCTTTTTTCCAACAATCTCTCACATGAATGAAATTGGGAGAGACACTAAACATGAAACAAAGACTTGGTGATAAAGTTCAACGGTTGAAACGTGCATAGGATATGTATGTATTACCCTTTGAACGTTCCCTTGCGAAAATATATTTACTTTACTAGCTGGTCAGTAGACGCACTCTCTTTGAGTTGTTCTACCGTTTATGTAAATGATGATATGCTCCACACAGGATTCTTCCTAACACAATTCAGTTCTCATTATCATATTCATTTTTTGCCATGAACATATTCATGGCTCTGCGAGAGTTCTTAAGAATTGAGCCACACACAATTCTCTTAGAAATGACCCAACTTCTCTCTCACATAAGTGATTTCTTATTACAAGTAACTCACATTACTTGGCTCGATTTTTCACTAATAAGAATCATTAAAAGCATGTTGCTTATCCTTCATCCTTACGGGCATCACGTTGCATCATAGTAATGGACATGAGGTAACATTCCCTCCACAGTAATTTAATTAAGTCTTTACAATTAGGTTGTCCATTTGAACCTAAATCTTGGGATCTCCGATCAATCAGGTTGGGTTTCCTTTGTATTAACTTATTCGTTCAAGGGCTTAAGTCTCATTCCTTTCGATGATTTTCCTACTAACTCTCTATTTATCCCTTTGGTTAGAGGATCCGCAATGTTATCATTTAACATTTACATAGTCAATATTGATAACTCCAGTTGAGAGTAGTTGTCTTATGGTATTATGTCCATGACGTGTATGTCTAGACTTACCATTGTACATGTTACTCTGTGCCCTTCCAATTGCTGATTGACTGTCACATTATATACAAATTTCTGGCACAGGTTTCGGCCATCTTGAAATATCCTCTAAGAAGTTGCGTAACCATTCATCCTTTTCATCACATTTATCTAAAGTTATAAACTCATATTCCATGGTAGATCTAGCTACAACAGTTTGTTTAGAGCATTTCAAGGATATAGTTGCACCTCCCAATGTGAATACACAAATTCACTAGTGGATTTGGAGTCTTTTATATCAGATATCCAATTTACGAGTATATCTTAAGTACCTTAGTACTCTTACTATTCATTTTCAGTGTTTAGCTCCTGGATTACTAGTGTATCTACTCAGTTTACTAACTGTGTATGCTATATCTGATCTTGTACAACTCGACAAGTACATCGGACTTCCAATAATTCTAGAATATTATAATTGAGAGATATTATCACCTTTGTTTTTAGATAGACGCAGACTCTTTTCTATCGGTATGCTAGTCATTCCAATATCATCATTGTTTAATTTTTCTAAAATCTTGTCCCACATAATGTGACTGGCTTAGTGAGTCCATCTGATATTTTGCTTATTTTAATTTCAAGTATGACATCAGCTAAACCCATATCTTTCATATCAAACCTTAAATTTAACATATTTTCAGTGAATTTAATCATCTTATCGTTGTTACCAACAAGCACGTTGTCAATGTAAAGACATAAAATGACATAATTATTTTCAGTGTCTTTGATGTAGACATATTTATCACACTCGTTAATCTTAAATCCACATTCTATCATAACATTGTCAAATTTTTCATGTCATTGTTTTGATACTTGTTTCAAACCATATAACTAATTCACCAGTTTACAGACTTTCTTTTCCTGCTTTGGTGATGAAAACTCATCGAGTTGTTCCATATAGATTTTTTCATTTAACTTTCTATTCAGGAAAGCATTTTTAACATCCATTTGAATTACTTCAAGATCTCGTAGAGCAACAATTGTAAGAATCGTCCTAATATATATTATTCTCGTCACTGGAGAATATGTGTCAAAGTACTCAAGGCCTTCCCATTTTCTGTAACCTTTTGTTACTAATCTAGCCTTATACTTTTCGATAGTTCTATCCCCTTTCATTTTCATTTTGAAAATCCATTTGTAGCCTAGTGGTTTGCTTTCTGGAGGAAGATCCACTAACTCCCATATATGATTTTATAGTATGGAATCTCTTTCACTTTTAATGGCATCTTTCCATTAAGGTCCTTCTGAAGAGTTCACAACTTCTTGATAACTTTGATGTTCACTTTTTAGCATATAGGTCAGAAAATCAAGACCATAAGATTTTTCTTTCCTTTCCCCTTTGCTATGTCTTGATTCAACCTCAATCTTCCCTTCTAATTCTTGGTCATGACTATTTTCAATTATAGTCTCATATGTCCGTTTAGAAGAGCTTGCTTCTTCTTTGGATCTGTACAGAAATACTTGTTCAAAGAATGAAGCATTTCTTGATTCCAATATCGTATTTTTGTGTATGTCTGAGATTTTAGATTCATACACAAGAAATCGATAAGTGCTACTATTATGTGCATAGCCAATGAAAATGCAATCTACAGTTTTCGAGCCTATCATTACCTTCTTAGGTGTTGGACGGCCACTTTAGCAAGACACCCCCACACTCATAAGTATTTATAGAAAAACTTTCTTCTTTCTATAACTCATAAGGGGTCTTTTCCATTTTCTTTCGGGGTACCTTATTTAGAAGGTAATTTGATGATCACACGGCTTCTTCCCACATGTTCTGAGGTAACCCGAAACTTACTAGCATTGCATCCATCATTTATTTTAAGGTACGATTTTTCATTTCTGCAACAGCATTTTGTTGTGGTAAATAAGGTGCAGTGGTTTCATGTATGATTTCGTATTTTGCACATAATTCAGCAAATGGTGCTTCATACTCACTACATCGATCACTTTTCAGCACCTTCATGTTCTTATTGAGTTGATTTTCAACTTCATTCTTATAGAGAATAAATTTCTCTATGTCTTCGTCTTTATTTTTAAACAGATACATATAACAGTATTTTGTGCTATTGTCGACAAAAATAATGAAGTACTTGTTGTCACCTCTTATTGTACAAGTTTCAAATTACATACGTCGCTGTGAATTAAATCAAGTGGTCATGTATTCCGTTCAATTGATTTAAATGATGACCTTGTCAATTTTGTCTCAACACAAGTTTCGTACTTATGGTTAGAATCAATGTTGCAATTCAAGTTAATTAGTCTACATAAAATATCATAGTTAACATGTCCTAGTCTACCATGACACGAGTTGGAAGACTCAAACAAGTAAGCACGAGAGTTTAGTTTATTCATTTTTGGCTTAACACCTATTACATTCAATTTAAACATACCATCGGAAACATAACATTTTCCGACAAACATTCCACTTTTTAACAAAATAACTTTGTCTGACTCAAGTACAATATGAAAATCATGCTTATTTAAAAGCGACCTGGACACTAGGTTCTTGCGAATTTTCGACACATACAATACATTGTTAAGAGTCAGTTTTTTTCCTGAAGTCATCTTCAAAACTACCTTTCCTTGAGCCTTGATTTCAAAAGTCGGTGAATTTCTCATGAACAACTTCTCTCCATTATTTATTGCTTCGAAAGTAGCAAACGGCTCTTTATCAAAGCACACATGCCTCGTAGCACCGGTGTCAATCCACCACTCTTTTGGGTTAGAACTTAGAACTCACCAGGTTTACTTAAAAAAAATGACAACTACGAGATTCATTTTCGACACATCATGTGTAATGTAGTCAACTACATTTGCTTCTTTCTTATTATTCTTCTTTGGGGATCTGCACTCCGAAAATGTGTGGCCTACTTTGTCACAATTGAAACATTTTCCTTGAGATTTCTTCTTAGAAATGCCTCATTTCGGTCCCGGCTTAGCACCTTTGCTACCAGATATCCTAGACTTGTTCTTGAAGGTCTTAGAACTTTGACCGTACTAAAAGATATTGGCTTTAGCCACAATAGGATTGAACCCTTTCTTTTCTGGACTTTTGTTGTCATTTTCAATTCGAAGTCTAACAATCAGTTATTCGACATTCATTTCCTTTCGCTTGTGCTTAAAATAATTCTTGAAATCTTTCCACATGGGTCGCAATTTTCCAATAATTGCAGCCACTTGGAAAGTTTCACTCAAAATCATCCATTCAGCATGAATCTCGTAAAGAATCACTTGGAGTTCTTACACTTAACTGATTACTATTTTAGAGTTCACTATCTTATAATCTAAGAATCGACCAACAAAGAATTTTTTGGTCCCGACATCCTCAATTTTATATTTTCACTCATCCAGTGCGCTGACAACTTGAACATTGATGAGAACCACTTAGCACAATGAGATTAGAACCAACCCAAGAAAGCCAACTAATCTAGGTTTTAGATTCGACCCAAGATTTATGAACCAAGCAACCAACACAATCGTCGACAATATGTTGACCTCTTGATCACACGTGTAATGAATCTAGCCCGGTAGTTTGAACACCACAAGAATTCGATTCTTGATAAATTCGAAGTTTGCTCAATGAAGAACAATGTTGAAAGCTTAAAGCCTCACAAGATTTAATCTCAATTAATAATGAAGTCTCAGACTTGGCTCAAATCTCTCTCCAACATGCTTCGAACTCTTGATAATTGTTGGCACATCCCGGATCATATCATATTCTCACTCTTCAAGAGGATTCGTTATTGAATTCATGCCTTGTGATTGCGTAGGAGATAACCAACTTGTTACAAATTTAATCACTGCACCACCAGGATCAAATGGAAAACTTATTTCTTCATGGTATAGGATCAATGCATTCAGTCATATCTGTTGTGGCATAAACTCTCAGTAACCATCACATAGATCAAAGTGTGCTCGCCTTGACTGCTTGATCTTGCAAGTTTGGAGTGCTCCAGTGACAACTACATTTGATAAATTTACATGCTTCTTCCTTACTTTACTTAGCCCCCGCACTTGAAACAATATCTTTACATATATGTCAACGTTGCCCCTCAAGTCAGGTTTGTCAATCAACCCTCTGCACATGTAGTTCCTACAGTGCATTTGACACTCATTCATCTCCTCAGGAATCACAAAATTAACTTTCGGTAATATGAAAACTTACAAGTGATGATATTGTAGTTCAATTTCATCCATACCTTGATAGTCAATTTGAAGCTCAATCCCCGGGTCGGGTGGTATTCCAATGGGATAGTTTGCTGGAAATAATTCTTCGGTAACCTGCAAAACAGAAGTATTCAAAATAGGGAGGGAATTGTTAGTCTCCACCAACGCCTCCTCAACTTCACACTCCTCGTTTTGGTTTACTTCCAACTCCTCCTTCACCTTCGAAGACTCCCCTTCAATTTCTTTTTCCAGCTCTACTTCCCCTTCTGAAATTTCACGCTCAATTTCTTTTTCACTCTCTTGTAGCATTTCCCTTTTTTCCTCACAATCAACCACCTCACTATTTTATCTCTTTTTTTCCACTTGCTCCTTGGTATGCTCACTTAAGGCATTAAAAATGCCACGAATCTTTGAAAATTCCAATTTGTAATCCAAACTAGCCGGTTTAATGGGAATACTACCAAC
Organism: Fraxinus ornus; assembly: GCA_903798235.1. Taxonomy (NCBI): domain Eukaryota; kingdom Viridiplantae; phylum Streptophyta; class Magnoliopsida; order Lamiales; family Oleaceae; genus Fraxinus; species Fraxinus ornus. Next base: position 56,721 of record CAIGRF010105042.1, on the reverse strand, counting down.
ATGATTATCAATAGGTATCTTACCCCCCCTCCTCATTGACTTCTCAACTCCACCATACCTTCTAGGCTCCTCCCGAAAACCTATTTTATACCTATCACTCCTATACCCAAAATAGTGGTTAGGTGCATATCGTTTCCTCATAATGGCCCTCAACTCATCCCAAGTTTCAATAGGTCTCTCACAATTCCTCCTCCTAGAAATTGTCAACTGATTCTACCAACTCATAGCATAACCTACGAACTGAGCTACAACCAACTTTACCTTTCTTTCTTGGAAGTAACCGTGAGAATCAAAGATAAGTTCCACCTTTTCTTCCCAAGCCAAGTATGCATCTGGATCACTTCTTCTCTTGAATGTTGGGATTGTCATTTTGATGTTGCCCATATTTTGATCAACACTTCCCGCGTCAAATTCATCTTCGAAATTCATCCTACGCCTATGCTTACCTTGCCTCCTAGCATTAGGGATTTCCCTAGAGCGCTCCCTCTGTAAATCAGCAAGTAATGCATCCCCCCGAGCCAACCTATCCCTTAGATTAGAGTGTAGGATTGATAATAGGATGTTGGGTTTTTTTTTTCTCAAATAAATCAGAATTTTTTTTTCCTTATTCTCGGATGAACAGTACACGGAACAGATGAATAGTAAAATTTTTTTTTTAAATAAACTGGAAAATTTGACTATGGGATGAACGAAACAAACGAAAGTTGATTGGGATGCTAGATTAGCCCAAAAACAACTTTTAATTTTTTTGGATCAAAGACAAGAAAAAATATTACTAGACAGAAAAAAGGAAAACAAAGACTCAAACAAACAATAAAACTAGAAAAAGATATAACTTGACTTGTTGGAAACTAGCTCTGATACCAAATGATGCGAACCCAGCCAAAAATATATCTTGGGTTCCCACGAACAAGTTGAAACAAATACAAGAAAGTTAGAAATCACGTCTCGCAATAGCAACCCGACCCGTTGTTCGACCCGTACCAAGAACCAAGATCACGCGTTAGAGATTTGACCCGTTGATTACCCGGAACAAGAACCGTGAAGTGGGAACGCCACAAAAGGACTGCGACACCTTTTGATAAGTTCAAGATATAAGTCTTTAAGCCACCGAACATTGGAGGAAGAAAACTTACAAATTTGTATTAATTCTTAATAATGATAAAAGTCTTTTACCACTCATCCTCCTTCCTCAATGGCTCGAGAAATAACTGATCTCAATCAATTGGATCACAGTTCCAGCAGCAAACACCACCACAAGTACAAGTTTCGGATAATCAACAATATCTTGGCACGGATTGAGGTAATGACTCCAATTCAACAAACAAGAAACAAATGACTCGAAATTTATAGCGTTTTGTTTTGCTTTACCTTTAGACGTTCACAATGTAAATAGACCTTTTTTTTTCCAACTGTTCGCGTGAACAGTGACGATGAATAGTAATTTATTTATTTTTTCACTAACTCAGCAACAACTAAAATAAATCTAGAGGCAAAATTAACAACGAAAACAATGACCAAAAATCAAAATAAAAAAATTTGAATATTTTTTTCTCAGACTAAATTACTGGAAGTAAGGGATAGATGACCTGAAATCTAGATCCAAGCTATGATACCAACTGATGAGAATCACGTAACAATAGTAGCTACGCAACCCACAATGAGATTAAAACCAACCCAAGAAAGCCAACTAATCTAGGTTTTGAATTCGACCCAAGATTTATGAACCAAGCAACCAACACAATCGCCGACAATATGTTGACCTATTGATCACAAATGTAATGAATTTAGCCCGGTAGTTTGAACGCCACTAGAATTCGATTCTTGATAAGTTCGAAGTTTGCTCGATGAAGAACAAGGTTGAAAGCTTAAAGCCTCACAAAATTTAATCCCAATTAATAATGAAGTTTCAGACTTGGTGGCTCAACTCGCTTTCCAACATGCTTCAGATTCTTGATAATTGTTGGCGCATCCCGGATCATATCAAACATCCTCCCCCACCATCTTTGAGTTTCAGAGCACATTCAGTCAAGAACATCGCAAGATTCGAGGTGGTCATGTAAAACAACATTTTCTATTGCCACCTTTTGAAATTCAATCAATTGAATTTCTCCGATTTTTCTCCATGATTCACCGAAACAGTAACGACATGGCCAGTTGGTTGAGCCACAATATGGCTCATAGTATAGTTTGGCAACTTAGCCACAGTAGTATTTGGCCCTTGAGACACAACAAAACTTGGCCCTTGAGCTACAATAGAACCAACAACCTGGTTTTCAGTAGCCACGGTTTGGGTTATGTCTATGTTGGTTGATTCGGTTGCCATTTCTGAAAATCAAACAAAAATTAGTTTCTGAAATCAACAATATAAGAAACTAATTTTTTTCTTCTAATATGTTTTAAGTTTGCTAGATAAAATGTTCGTGAATGAATACCAGTTTAACAAATAACAGATTCACAACACATACTGAATATGCAACTAATATATCGTATATGTAACTAACATACCGGATATGTAGTTTACTGTGTAGACAATGAGTTACCAAATAATAACTAAGATATAGCAGATTAACTAATTTGCTAATCACAACAAACAAAATAATTTATATAAATCACGATAAAGTAGAACGAATAATCTAAATAGCAGAGAATAAAAATTCAATTGAACTTTAAAAACCAAGGCCAGTGTGAGCAGAGTTTCCTTAAAACAGATTCGTCCCCTCACATTAGATGCTTGAGATTTAATTTGAGCTTCTGTTTTTCAAGCTACAATGGTAAACCAGTAGAGTCCGAGCACTCTAGAATTTACTCCGGCGAACTGACTTAATATCTGAACAATATCTCCATCTAATCATTGGCAGACAGTAAATTATGTATGCTGACTAAGGACTATTTCACATTATCTGAACAATATCACCACCAAATCCTTGGCAGACAGTAAATTATGTATGCTGACTAAGGACAATTTCACACGTAGACAGTGTATCCTTCATGTCTGGAGTAGTGGAAAAACAAGGCAATAATCACTGAAGTTTCAACAGTTTCAAACGTTAATGGCAATAATAATTGGAGCTTTAGCAGTTTCAGAAATCAAAAGTTAGTTGTTGAAAACAAAAAAATTGGCAAAATAAGACCCTCCAATTTTTGGTCAATTCAATCCGACATTCGTGTACACCGGTCACGCCCGCACACAACTTCAAGGTCTGAAGCCTATTTCGGTCCGTGATTTGCACCTTCCTGCGCGCACGTGGAGAGAGCTTCTATGCTACATATTATTACACACTTCCAAAATGTAGCCATATATAAAGTATTTCTTGCTTTCATAAACTTCATATGTAGGATAAATTCAAATTTAGTTTTCCCTCAACCATAAACCATATTCCAATTGCCCACTTTGAACTCCAATTTCTCATTCACCCGATAATCATTTTTGGCAAGTAAATACATGATTTCGATGTTCTCGTGGAGGAGAACACAAATCAATGCTGATCTTCCACAATAAGCAAGCGGGTTCAACTCAAAATTTATGTTAAAGTCAGCCATTCACCTCATTTTTTCCAACATATATTACTATTCTCAATGTTTCCTACGTATTAATGAGTATTTTTAGATATGGGATTCGTACACTGTGAAGGCACATGCATTCAAGACGGCCATAGAAGCCGCCTGTATGCTTTGAGAATTGATGATATAGTGAGTGGAATCAAGAAGAAGTAAGCGCACGGAGCAAGCCAAGGTCCATCAAAGTCTAAAATCGAGGAGGAAGGCGATGCTGACAACGAGCAAATGATTCCTGAATAACCGGAAATGGAGGCTGGAAGTCAGTTGAATGAAAGTTTGAACAGTTTGTGCGGTTTTCAATCAAGTTGATTCTTGACAATTTCGGCGTAACTAGTGGTTCTTGCTGCATTGGCCGTGTGTTTTGCGTGTACTTGTATTGGCCGTAAAACGAGTTTCGTATTAGTGGGAGAAACTAGCAGTCACGCTTGGAAGTACTCTAATTTTTTTTTTCCTAGGTGACCTACATTAGCTAATGCTTAGGTTTCAAACGAACATTTCGACTTTAGTTGCAGTTTACCGTAAAGATGGGGTTGGATTTGTACTTATTTTTACTTTTCACTTTGTGAAAGTAGCCCATAGGCCATAGTTGTCTTGTAATAGACAGGCTGAATAAAAAAACTGTAAAATCAATTGCAGAATTACAGAAGGCTGAACAATATTCGTTGATTTGTATTTTGCTGCTATAAAAATGGAACAGACAAGTGAAAAGGAATCAGAATTATATTTTCTTTTGTGTGCCTTTTTTTTTTTAGCCCAGAAAACCAATTAAAATTGACCCACAGTCGTAGGACATGATTTAAAGAGAACATGGAGGACCAGCAAGCTCACCGAGGGCAAGTGGTTGGTCCACCTATTCGATATGACGTGACCAAGGGCTAAAGTCATCGAGCAACAAAATCCCCATCGAAAAAGAAAATTGAACTTTAAACAAACTTATCGCTATCCGACGCGTCTTTGCATCTTTGTATCTTACTTGATTCTTATTGACTTATTTTAGCTCAAAAGTTCCCTTTGTATTAAAACATTCTAATTTCATTGATAAGTGTTTTAAGATGTTACTGCTGAATTTTTTTATTGTCAGACCATAAGTGAAATTACGTGTAAAAATAAAGATGGTTTTATAAAGCAGCAACTTTGGTACACCAATTAATATTGCTGGTCCACATGAATCACCGTACAAATTCATGTCCTACCATAAACTTCATGAAAGTCGCAAGTTGCATGTTACGACTTTAGGGGTTGTTTGGTACCGATTAAAATTGAAAATATAGTCGTTATTGGATCTCACTCATCTAATAAAAGTCAACAATAACTACTAATTTTTCAATTTTAATCTGATTTTAATCTCTACCAAACGGGATGAGTACCCCTATCTCCAATCAATAAGTTGAAAATAGTTCCAATTTTTTTTTAATTGCTAAAAATAGCTAAAACATTATGGTAGTGAAAATTTTAGTTTACTATAGAAGTTGATAACAGAAGGTAATAAAAACATGAAAACTAAGTAGTAACTGCTTGATAATTAAATAATATTTAAAATTAAATTATCTACACATTATCATAAATATGAAACAAATATGTCCATGTTTATTTTCACTACTTTCACCCAAAAAATGAGAATTCTTACTGTTGAAAATGTGGCTAGCCTCAATAGTTGACCATTTTGTGAGTGAGTGGGCTCCACAATTTTGAAAAAAAAAATGTCAAATTTCTCATTTTATTGTTGAAAGCAGTGAAAAGAAATAGGGGCATAAAGATATTTTAAGTTAATGAGATAATATTTTTTCAGTAACTTATTACAAAAATACAAATAAATAAAGGGTGTGTATGAGCCACATTATTTTGGAAGAATGTATTTTGGAAAAGTAGATTGATGGAAAATGTGTGGTTGAACAATAGGAAAAGTTATTGATGTGATGGAAAATATTATTTGATTATGGGTTTCAAACAGGGGCTAAAGATTGTGTGTTTGAAAATGATTAGAAAAATGAGAATGAAAATTTTAACGTGGCTCAAACAGGAAGAAAGATTAAATCTCCATCAATCACGTTGTTGGAGCATAATTGTTGATGACATCAACTACAACATTAAGCCCCTGTTTGAAACTCATTTTGAGTAGAAATTTTTTTTTGGAATAGTGATTGATGTAAGAATGTGTGGTGAAAAAGTGATGAAAAGTTTTTGATTTGTGTATAATATTATTTTATTAGGAGAATGTGTGGTTGAAATAAAAAATGAGATTGAAAATAAGAAAGAGAAAGAGAAAGAGAAATTAATGAGTATCAAACGGGGGCTAATTACTGTCAATTATTTCGTTTGAATTACTAATAAATAGTGAATTCAATAGAATGACCACTGATAAATCGTTGGTGATCAACAAGGTTTTGTCAGAAATCGTCTGCTTTATCAAATTACTATTCTTATCATTCTTGAAATTGCCATTTAGAGATTTTGCTTAGTTCCTTGAGTTACTTAAGTGAGTGTAGGAAAGGTAACGGAGCGAGTTGAGGATTAAAATATTTCGTTTTACAACACCCATTTACTTATTTAATCATTTATTTATATGATTTAAATTTAAAAATATAAAAAAAATAATAATATAAGAGTTGGAGCGCAATCATGTCTCAATTCGTTATTTCTTGACAAGAAAAAGTGGGGTTGAGTCATTTTGCCAATCCTATGTGAGAGATAGATCAATCTAGAACTTCAATTAGAACATGCTAATATAAAAGATTGTACGTGTAAATGTATTTTCAAATAAATTTAATTGGTCTCGAGGGGTCGAATTGGCAATTGAGGATTTAAATGTTAGG
>CAIGRF010105042.1:29382-50282 GCA_903798235.1 Fraxinus ornus | reverse complement strand
ATACTATGAGGGTGTGTGGTAGAGATTAAAATCAGATTAAAATTGAAAATATAGCCGTTATTGTTGACTTTTATTAGACGGGTGGGACCCAATAACGGCCATATTTTCAATTTTAATCGGATTTTAAGTCGTACCAAACAGGCCCTAGAGACGTGAATACTCATTTTTATTCGGAAAAATTGTAGTAGCGGTCTCTAACTTTTTTCAATTTTTGCAGACTTTATCTTAGCTTTTATTTTGTGCCAGCGAAGGTCCCTAAATATGTAGCTAGTGTCTATCTGGATGGAAACCGTCCAAAACACCATCTTTGACCTGAAAAATTAAAAATGAGGTATTTTGACCATTTTTTAAAGAGGGACAATTCATCTATACAGTATTTTTCATCCTTCATTGTTCAAAGTACTGTACATTTCCCTCAAAATAATTAAAACAAAATTTAAAAAATAAAAGGAACATGGATTGTTCTTCTTCTCCATCCCATCCCACCCCTACCCCCACTATACCAAAACCAAATTTTACCTAACCCGCTTCTCCTTCTTCCACAGTGAAGACTTGCCGCCTCCAAAACCAAAACCAAATTCATCCCAACTCACCATATCAAAACCTAAATCAAATCCATCCTTTGCAAGTATGTATCTTTTCTGGATTAATTATGCTCCACTAATTTTAGATTTGAAGGAAAAAGAGTAATAGATTATGAATATCACATATATTGTGTTAAATCTCTGCAGAAGAAATCAGCTAATCCAGTGTTAATCATTTTGGCTTTTTAGGTTTTTTTCTTGAAATTTTTTTTAGTTTGTTTGTGTTTTGTTGAGGAAAATTGGAGGTAATAAATGTCATATTTCATTTGGACCATGGCTGATGAAATGAGAGATAAATGAAAAGGAAAAATGAGTAAAATTGGGGTTTGAGAGCAGATGTTGAAGGATTGAATGACACCATGAAAGTAGTTTCAACATTGCAGACCGAGGGGGTGGGATGGGGTGGGGATGCGTTAGGTTTTTTGCTTTTTTAGTTTTAATTATTTTAATGATTAATATGTGATTGACGGAATTTTCCTTCCTTAAAATGGTCAAAATATCTTATTTTTTAAATTGTTCAGGTTTCCTGACAATGTTTTGGATGTTTTCCGTCTAGATGGACCCCAACTGCATATTTATAAAAGGTTATGGGCCTTCGTTGACATAAAATAAAGGTTAGGGTAAAGTTTACAAAAATTGAAAAGGTTAAGGACCGATGCAACAATTTTTCCTTTTTATTATTTTGACCACAAGGTATGCTTACCTTATAAAATGGAGCTTATTCCAAATTTGACCACACCAAAATAAATAAAGAAAATATTTACTTAAATACTTATTAGCAGATCTTGTAGTTTGGTCAAGCATATAATAATTTGCCAATATGGTCCCACTCTTGGACATAATTGGTTTTATCTAAATTAGCCTAAAATTAATACATAATGATTTTCTTTGTTGACTTTAAAAAGTTACTAGGCAAATTTAATTAAAATTTCTTATTTACTTTATGACACACGTTTAACATTTAGAAAGCTCAATTTTATTGTAATAATGCATTTAAAAATAGTAAATTGATGAAAAATACGTGGTTAGAAAATAAGAAAAAAAAATTAATTTACAGATAATATTATTTTATTGAACAACGTATAATAATTAAAAAAAAAAGGGAATACATTTTGAAAATAAGAGTTTTGTTATTTGTACACGAGATACCCCGATGTACAACCATCACAATAGGGAACTCGTGTCCAATAAAAAGATCGCAGCCCCAGGGCACATGTAGGTACATATAGCAAAATGCTGAAAATAAATAATTAAAAAGGTATGTGGAATTTCTGGTGAAGCTTTCGAGTAAGAGCCGACGAGACAGGCCCCCACCAATACACGGTGACTGGGTCCAAGACTCCAAGGTTTCCACGAGTGAACACGACGTAAACTTCAGGTCAAAATTCAAATTCGACAACTGTTTCAGATTCCAGATGATTTTCGTTCTTTCAATTTTAGCGACTAGACTAGATTCTTCTCATTTTCCGACTGCTTTTCCAAGGAAACTGAATAAATTCCATATCTGATTTTGCTTTCTGATTCTTTAATTTGCTGAGAATCATTGTGATTTTTTTCGATTTTGTTGCAGAATTGAAAAAACCATCTCGTAATTTGGTTCAAATAGTTATTTTATAATCGGGATAACCGGTCGGGAACAGTTCTGAGATCCGATGGTGAAGGAGACGGAATACTACGATGTTTTGGGTGTGAGCCCCACGGCCACCGAGACCGAGATCAAAAAAGCTTATTATGTCAAGGTATGGAAAATCCGTTAACTGATTAAATTCATGAATGATTTCTTTATTTAGTTGAACCGATTGAGCTCTCGTTCTCGTTATTATCGTTTTTCTTGTTTGTTTGAAGAGTTAGTGGGGGTTAGGAAACTCATTTTAAAAGAAATATGTTACTTTGACTTCATCAGCTGCACGATAATCTTTTCCACGGTTGCTGATTTCTTGAGCGAGCTAATTCAGCACTTTGCAACTGAATTTATAGGCTATACTTTTACTTCTATCTGAGAGTAATAAGATATTTATGAGGTGAACTACATGTTCAACGAATGTAAAAGAGAAAGACTCAGTTCTACTCTACTGTGAAAGCAGGATACTTCGTTTTTTAGAAATATGATTTGACAATATAGAATTCCGGTTTCTGCAAGTAGTTTCTGGTGACACTGTAGTGATGTGATATATAAAGTTTTGCCACTCCAGAACTTTGAGTAAGAGAAATATATCTATCCCAATTGAATGTAGATTGATGTTGGAGTAAATTCTTTTCTTTAAGCTAGTTGTTGTGGAAGCTTAATATTGTTACACAAGAGACTGATCTTTTAGAAGGGCACAACCTTACACACTTGTAGAGTTGTAGTGGCCAGGTTTACATGATCAAAAGGAGCAACTCTTGCCTTCTGAATCGTGGTAGAATCTGCTGCTAACAAAAATGAAAGAGGGTAAAACTTATGGTATCCTTCTTTTAGAAGACGTTTGAAAATTAATATGCTAGTGGGGAATAAATGTAGTTTGACACAATTGAATGAACAGCACCAGGCCTGATGCTTTTGCTTTAACTTTTCTTCTTAACAAAGGGGTGGTTCTTTCTGTAAGATGACTCCTATTTGAAGGAACGTCCTGGGAAAAATTCTATATTTTGTTCAACAGACATAAGATAATCTTTTAGCAGTCGCTTTGGTGGGAGCTTACTCCGACGAATGCGTTTAGGTTTTGGAACAAGGTTACCCAAAATTTCTCTTCAGTACCTATAAAAAAATTGGAAAAAAATTGCGTTTCACTTCCATTAAGGACTGACCTCTAAGTAGCCTGCTGCTGAAGCTTAAAATGATGACAGGAATACTGCTCTGTCCCATAAACACTGAGATGTGAGAAAATGCTCCTAAAATATTCTTGCATTCATTTCTATCCAAATGAAGCGAGTGAAGGCCAATGTCCTATAATATTTCTCTTCTCTTACCATCGTCAATCTCATCTACAGCTCTCTAGCAAAAGTGCAGTACCGAAAAGGATGGACGCATGTTCCATGAAATATCTGTTTGAGTGTTCTGCAGATTGAGGTTGCACTGGCATTTGGGCAGTATTTTTTTTCCACTTCCTTTTCTACATATTGTAGGCGATGGAAGCCTTAATTCGATGCTCCATAGGGAAGAGGCTGAGTAGATCCGCAAAGCATTTAATTCATTCTTATTATAATCTCTTTGAAGATGAAGAAGTGTTGTAAATATGTTTCATATTGAGGAATGCAGAATCCCTGCAGGCTACAGAAGTGACCTAGGCATTCACGTGATTTCATGGCAACCAAACAAATAACTTAAAGATTTAATGCTTGGAGAGAGACGGTTTGAACTGAAATTATAAATCCCATATGTTGATTTTTAGGGCTGGACAAAACTCTCGAATCGAACCGGATTGAACTGAACCCGAACCGATCGGTTCTTCATAAGTTAAATATCTGAACGGCTATTTGAATCGAGAACCGATGAGTTTGGTTTGGTTCGGTGCTCGATTCTAGACCAAGAATCGAATCTAAATAATTTTTTAAATTTTTTATATTGAATTAATTAAATTATTTTAATTTTTTTTAAACAAATTAGTAAATTAATTTAGCCAAATTAGTTTTTAAATTGAGAACCGATGAGTTTGATTCGGTTCTCGATTTTAAACCAAGAACCGAATCTAAATAATTTTTTTAATTTTTTATATTGAATTAATTAAATTATTTTAATTTTTTCTAAACAAATTAGCAAATTAACTAATTTAATGATTAATGCTCCAACTCCAAAGCCAAGTCAATGCCTATCTAGCCCAACCCAACCCAACCCAATTTCTAAATTCAATTTTTGGCCCAATTATTAATTTCATTGTTAGCCAAGTATCTAGGAATTTTTAAGTTTTTATCCTTCCCTTTCCAATTTCATACTTTCATTCGATAAATTGAAAACCTACATCTACATGTCCAAATCGGAGCCGCCGACTTCCGAGTCCGACTTTCTCTCTCCAACTGCCCATCGAAACTACGAATGAACATGTCATTAGTTATATTTATGTAGTGTTGTTGTAAATATTAAAACAATTAATTATGGTACGGAACCGAACCGAGCCCGAACGGTTCCCTAATTATATTTGGATCCGACAGTTCCATTTATTAAATACTCGAGAATTTTGGTTCGGTTCGATTCTATTCAGAATCGAACCGAATCGGACCATGTTCAGCCCTTGATTTTACAAGATAATTGAAGTTAAAAGATGAACTAGCTATCTTCTTTATGTAGGTTTCCAGTTTTAAGTTTAACTACTAGATGATTGCAACTTCAGAATAACTTGAATGGGGTTTATGATTTTTTGGTTCATTACATCTGGATTCTTCAACTTAAAAGTTTATGCATACCACCCTGGAAAGGGAAAGGAGGCACTATGTTATGTAATTATGTTGATGGCATTATAACGTTTTGTTCTATGATATGTTTCCCAAGTCGAATTCTGCTAATAGCTTTGTATTCTCCTATCTTTGTGTTTTGTTTTTGGTATTTAAGATGAAGTTTCATTTATGAGATTTTAATCTGAAGCATCACTATTCTAATCCTGAAAACGAGATTCAGTCCAGAAATATATATCCTATTTACCTGCCAACCTATTAATTTCCAGTTCCTACAAGTATATGTGGCAGATGGACCTGAAAACAACACGTGGCCTCTAGGTAGTTTCTTAGGATGGTTATTCTAGATTTTTTTTTTTTTTTTTCCTTTGATGCGATTTATGTTTCTGAATGCATTGTTCTCATATGGTTCCTGTTCGCAGTCTTTTTATTTTACGATATTTGGAATTGAAACTACATAAAACTGAGAGAATGATCGGTCCTATTTTCGCTTCAAAATATGTTTCATTATCCATTTTGTTTGTGGGTGTTGCAGGCTAGACAGGTTCATCCAGATAAAAACCCAAACGATCCTTTGGCAGCACAAAATTTTCAGGTGAGACTTCCTCCAGATATCATTAGGAAGCTTCCTAGTTTTTGCCACACGGTGGCATGTTGTTTTATGTGCTTCTGTCACAACTTGGATGAAGAAAGTAGTTAAAAGTATATTTTGTTTATGGCTTTTGTTTTGGATGCATCCTAATTTTATCACTTTATTGCTGTCCCCTAGTTGATATTGTGTTTTCTACTAGTCACATGTTATTGTGGCGCTCTTTTTGTGTTCTCGTCTTTTGTTTAACTTATTATGTGTAGGTCTAGGACTGGTATTTGCTCTTAGGATAAGAATATGTACAAAGACCTTATAGCTTCAGGAGAGTCAAACTTAAAGAAAGTTCAGTTCAGCATTATTTTCATTTTTTTTCTTTACTTTGGGTTGAATAATGATGGTGGTTCGTAGCCAGGGGCGGACGCAAAACAAAAAAGTTAAGGGGGCACAATCGAACTTGCAAAGAAGTTGAGGGAAATTTTACACTCGAAAATTTACGTCCAAAAAAAATAATACCCCATGTGATTTAATAAAATGATAAAAATTACATTGAGAAATTTGTTTCGCAAAAATAGTAAATGTTAATGAAATAATTGAATTTCTTTGAAAAAATGCGAGTTAGACGTTTTTGTTTAAAACTCACGTTTAACTATTTTCGATATCTATTTGGACTATTTGATATGCCCGTAATGTAGTTCTCGAAATAAGTTTTGAGATGACATAATCAATTTGTATATTCGATTAGCGTACAATCGTAGGAGAATTTTTAAAATTAGCATGTTATNTGTTTGGTGGAAATTAAAATCTAATTTTTAGTAAATTATGATAAAAGTTAAAAAAATTATGAATTCCATGAATTATATTAATAAAATTAATTGGTAACTTTGATTTAGATTAAAATTTAGATTTCAATTGATACCAAGCACGAATTTAAAAAAAAAAAAATCAAAAGTTGTGGGGGGGGGGCACATGCCCCCCAGGACCCCCCTGTGTCCGCCCCTGTTCGTAGCAAAACATAGCCTTGATTTTTTGCACGCTCTCGTTTTCATTTCATATATCCACCGTTAACCTGGTAGAGATTTTGCCCTTGACGAAGAGCAAGGCCTTGAAATACACGAATTTAGAAGGCAATTTGAAACGTTGACCTACTGCCTTAATCAACTGGAAACTACAGTACCGGGGATGCTGATTATGGGTCTCACTAGTGCCATATGGAGGGAAGGACCAATGGTGGTTTCAATAAAGGATGTCATAAGGAGTTTCTTGATTGATTTGTTGCTGTAATTTTTCAATTTTAAAGAAGGGTCAATAAATAGTGAAGTTAGTAGACGGAGGATGTGCGTCTGCATGGTGTGGTCAGCTCAATTCAATTTGTTGAAGGAGGGGAGAATAAAAATCATTATTGAGAAGATTAAAAAGAAGCTCGAGAGAAATTTTCTGCCTGCAACATCTGCATCAAGCATCAAGGCAGCCAATCAACTAATGGATAGACAGATGAGTTTTATCAGTTGATAGCCTGGAAAGATATCTTGGAGATGAAGTATTGATGCAGTGTATTGGTAGTTTAGGCAGAACGTTCAAGATGCACTCTTCTTACACTCTCTCGTAACTGTTTCTGAGCACTCAAGCATGCCTGGTTGTAAAAAAACAGCAAAATGGAACTAACAACAGTAATGGAAATTCCCACAAGTCCACTGGCAAACCTGGTGCAAATGAATTAGCAAGGTCTTGATAGGACACACAACCTTGGGACAACAAGGGAAGCACAGATGGAATTTTACAGCTCCTGAAATGAGTTCAAATAATCACACACTAAATCCTGAAAGTCAAGGTAGTGGATCAAAAAGCCAACTTATGAGTGGGAAACTTTTATTATTTAGCGATTTAGTGTGGAAAGAACAATAACGGAGAGGAAACTCTACTATGGGGAACAATGAACTAGAAGAGGAATCTATTGGTGAAACCAATTTCTCTCTTCTTCATTGAAATAAAACTATAAATATATGCATATAGAATTGTTGCCTAATAAAGCTGTAATTCTACAGCTATCTCTAGCTCCTATATTACAACTCTCCTATAATGAATAATAGTTGACTAATCTAACATCTGATTACAAGAACATACATATACATGGTAACAAAAGAACAATCAATCAAATTCCCAGAACTAAGGGATTACGTCGATCTCCATTCTCCCTTGAGGCAGTTCAAAAATTCGTGCATGCCAGCATGTTTCCCATAGACTTGAAACTTGTTCATGCATCTTCGTTAGTGCACAAATCTTCTAATTGAAGCCAAGAGGAATGCAAGGAGTGCATGTGATTCCAGCCTCGATCTTTTCTTTAATTGTCTATCTTGTGAGCAATGTTGATTATAACTTTGTTTTCAGAGAATAGCTTCATAGGTTCTTGAATCTTCACCTGTAGATCTTTGAGAGTTTTATCTCACATAAGTTCATTAATTCCTAATGCTATTCTGAACTTCAGCCTCAGCACTGGGTCTGGAACCTGCCTGTTGTTTTTAACTAATACTAGTTACCAAATTACCTCCAAAAAGATGCAGTAACCAATAGTTGACCTATCAGTCCATGATCTATCGCTGCATGCATCTGTATAGTGATAAGCCTCACGTTCCTTTTACTACCGATGCCAAGATGCTGGGAGAAGCGGTGCAAATTGCTGGACCAGTGCAATTTGTTGAAGGGGGGAAGGTCTGATACACGTGAGTAGGGGCTGGGGAATTATTCACATGATAGTCCAGTCGTTTGTTTGTTTTTGGGGGGAAAGGGAGGGGAACATTCTGGAATAAATTGAGTTCCAATAAAAGTGGTGGTTGGGGGTGGGTCATTCTATCATTCATTCATAAATTAATACAAATTTGTCGAAGGGGGAAGGTTTGATACACGTGAGTAGGAGCTAACTCTCTTAGAATGCCTGGATTTCATTTAAATTTCTTGGTTATTTCCGTTCAATACAAATTTACAATGACAATTATAAATACGAGTTCTACTGATAACTACAAATTATAGTAAGGGGAAAACGAAATTGCACTCCTAGGAACCAACTGAAGAAAGGAGCTTTGGACAAGCGGGCTGGCATCACTACTTTTCTGTTATTCTCAATCTGATTCTTCTTGTGTATTCAATTGCAATTCAGTCCAGTTACAACCAAAGATACAAAGATCCTATCATATAGCTGTCATCACATTAATGGTTATTCTTTGATAACTTAAGTCTTTTCCCTGGAGTAGCTTTTAGATCCCTTAGGATCCTCATCACAAAACTCATGTGTTCTTGTACAACTCCTAAAATATGCAATGTCTGTCTTGAGTATGAGATAGAGAAATCAACCTTGCCATGAGTCTTGAATCCCTTTGTCTACTGGAATACAATCTTTCTTTGCGTTTGACTTTTGACATGGATCGGCTGGAGCACCCACAGATTTGCGTCCCAATAAATTTGCTTCATTAATACGTATTCTACCACATGCTGATAAATGTTCTTTCCGAGGTTGCTTCCCTGCAAAGTCCTACGGTCCTTTAGACTTGGTACCTATGCCGTATTAGTGGAAATTTAGTAAACAATCTGACGTCTTGGTTGAGTTTATCAAGGCTGTCTGGGAGCAAACTCGACATTGTATTTGGGCAAGCAAAACAAAGTATAAGCAAGCTTTTGATGGGAGGCGATGTGTTGTGCTTGAAATTTATGTATGAGCTATATTAATTAGAGCATCATCTAGCCAGGAAGTGCAACATTTCTTATTGCACTTGAGATTGGACCTTGTAAGATTATTGAAAGGAGATCCATGATAATGCTTTCGACTCAAAGCATCTTGTTCCTTAACTTGGTGTTGTTTTAGAAGTTGGTGATGAAAACTTGAGAGTTATGGGAAGAATTTATAAATAGATAGAAATGAATGGTGGATAAGTGGATGGTACTTGTAGTTGTAGGTCCATTGGAATGTTTGGTTGAAAATGAACTTTGACCATTTATAAATTTTGCAAAACAGAGGATTATTCTTATTAGAGTTCAAGCAAAGTAGAACTTTACAAGATCCAAAGATTTAGAACTTGAGAAAGTTTAAGTTGTTATCTTCTATTCTTTCTGTATTTGAGAATTAATTTGCTGTTTGGCTAATGGCATAAACCTTGACTTAGCACTTACTTTGTTTTTTTCTCTACGTTCATGTATTACTTGCTGTATTGTTTTTATTTCAAACATTGGAGCTGGACTTTGTCTGTTAAATTGTCATTCAACTGGTGATTTTGTACATGCGAGGGCAGTTCCGAAAAACTTATGCGTACAATGATTGAACCTTGCTAAAGACGATCAATGAATTATTGTTCTGGTTCTGTAGATATTCATGGTTAATGTGTGAGGTATGGTCTTGATGTTTCAGTTTCTAATCTTCCCCTTGATTTCAGATTTTAGGTGAGGCTTACCAAGTGCTGAGTGATCCATCCCAAAGGCAAGCTTACGATGCCCATGGGAAGTCAGGAATTTCAACGTCAGTCTATTTTTTAATTTATGAACTTTCTTAGTTTTTGCATTGTGAAGAGCTTCTGATATACCGATGTAATTTTTAACATCTATGCTCTGGTGACTATTTTCTTGCCTTGAAACCATTTCAGGGAAGCAATTATTGATCCTGCAGCAATTTTTGCAATGCTCTTTGGAAGTGAGCTTTTTGAGGAATACATTGGCCAGCTTGCCATGGCATCAATGGCTTCCTTGGATATTTTTACAGAAGGAGAAGAGTTTGATGCTAAAAAGTTGCAAGAGAAAATGAGGGTAAAATTTTGAATATTCCATGTTGAGCGTTTAGAACTTATCATTCATGTGTGGCTCCGTAAGGGTTTCTCTTATCAAAACTGGGATACAAGGTTACAATGAAGGGATGGGGAGTTCAAAAAGGCCTTGTGCTCATCTTTTCTGCTCTCAAAATTCCACTGTCTACTAAAGAAACTTAATACTTATATCAGATTAAGATCTATTCTTCTAATTTCTATCTTCTTCTCTGATTCCTTTTTGTAGATCTTATTTGAAAATAAGTGCTGTAGGACAATGCAAGCAGTGTCAGATCCAACTTAATTTTCCTATTTTGCTAGTGTGGGATTCTGTTATTATTGGTTTTATATTTTGCTGATAGGATTTTATTTCTGGATAATAGGTTGTAGTAGGTGATTGTTTTCTTTCCTATTAGGAGGTGATTAGTAAGTTTTTTGTAGTCTATTAAGAGAGTACTTTTCTTATTTTAATCCCTATACGAGAATAGGGATAGACATGTTTTGTAAAATTCTTTTGACTAGGGAATGTCTTCTAATTATTGACTGAAAGAAAAGATAACATGCTGGTGTAGAGAGAATATTTCTCAAGTTAATAGCAGGATGAAATTTGAACGTAGTGATTAAAATGTCAACGTGATCCTCAAAAAGGAAGGGAGAAATTATTTATTGGTATCTACAACTCTTGAATGGAAATTTATTATTATATCAGTGTTTATTTACTGAGGGCTTTTTCCTTGTAAGTTTAGACTGTTCAAAAGGAAAGGGAAGAGAAGCTTGCTGCTATACTAAAAGATCGGTTAAACCTGTATGTCCAAGGGCATAAAGAGGAATTTATTCGTAATGCCGAAGCTGAAGTATCAAAGCTCTCCAGTGCTGGTAACATATCATTTTTTCCATTTTCCATTGCAGTAAATACTTCATGTTTCCTTGCATTTTCTATTGATGTCATTTTAAGACTTTTAATGCTGGAACTGTATGGAGTTACTGCCTGCACTTTTTTCCCTTTCATCTCTTTGCAGCTTTCATGCAGTCTCCTAACTTTGTGTATGAAGAGAAAAGTTGTCTATATTGCCAAATGCCTGATAGCTTCAAAGATAAATAATAATAAACTATTTACTTCATTATACAAATTTGACAGAAATTCAGTCCTAATTTTATGTGATTGAAATGCTCGACTTAAAACATAAGTCTTCCAACTAGGCTAGCTGATCTCAAACAATCCTAAAGCTGATGGGCATTGATCTTATTTTTATTTTACTATCAACTAGATTTCTGATTCGGTGGCAATGTACCAGAGGAATTAAATTTTTATATACTAGCCGTCAAGTCAATTCACAAAGGAAAAGTATTAGTGTAAATGTAATGCAATTGTATAAACTGAGGTTGTCCATTTTAGATGAGAAGTACACTGGGATGCTATATCTACTAGTCATTTTAATGCAAGCCCACTTTTATTGACCTAGGAGAATGTTAGCTAAGAGCGTTGCTTTATTACTTAGCTTTCTAGAAGTTTCTCACGTGTCCTTGTAGAATTCGGAAAAACCAGCAACCTCCAAATAAGTATGTATTCTCTCAATTAAAATAGAAGAGTTGGTCATTATGAGAGCTTTCTAATACCCATTAATAGATGGAGGAAAAAATAGGGCAACCTAATATATATATGCAAATTTCTCAAAATACCATATGACACTTAAAAAATATATACAAGAGGAAAAAAGTGTACAGTTTATTAGGCTGCACGCATCCAACTGTGTCTACGTGATGACATCTCTGACATTCATAGAGGATTCTTTTATTTATGGGGTTTGGTCCAAGGCCTGATATTTTGAAGCTACAAAAATTTATGAGTGGTTGGTGTTGAAGAATCGAAAGTAGAGATTTTTTAGGCATAGGAAAAATCATAGAATTGCACAAAAAGCAAGTATTGAGATTACTAAAAAGGTTGTTGGAGATATAAACTAGAAGAGCAGAATGATGAAAGCATAGAAGACTTCATGCAAGGACATGAGACTGAAATTTGCTTCGAGCAATTTAAAGATGTTGCTGATTCAAAAGGCTTTAAGGTAATTGATTTCATTATTCCTAACCTATTCGAAATTGTGGGAGATATAGTTCCTTTACTAGTATGTGAAATTGGCTTGATAGCATCTTCTTTGAGTTTATGCTAAAATATAGTCGTGGTTTTATACTAGTTAAGCTGCTGGAATTTTTTTAACCCTGATATAATATATTTTAGAATCAAGTGTACTTTTGTTTTTCAAGTAATGCCTAGATAAGGATACTTTCCACAGTCCACTGGGCCTTAACTTAGTTATTGGATATCATCCTACTTTTATCAGGAATTCCACCGTAATCTAGGAAAATCTTAGTTAATAGTGCTTAAAATTTTAATTTCATCTCTGATCTCCCTAATAGAATTAGAAATCCAGAAGCCAATAGGTATGTATTCTTTCACTTAAATAGTAGAGATGATCACAATGATAATTTGATGATATGTTGCTTTAGTTTTCCTAATCATCGCTAGGGTGAAGCACTCTTCTTCTCCTTCCTATTGTCCTACAATTTCCATTCCTCTGATCCTTTTCACAAAAATAATGCATTGCAAAGCCCACTGCGTCCCTAACGTATTTAAATCAGTCTCTACTGCTTAAATAATGTTCATGGATCGTTTTTATCATCTCACAACAGGCCAGAATTTGGTCTCCAAACCCTGTCGTATAATTTCATATCCTACCCATTTCCATGCTATCCATATTAGATCCCATTACAATATTCGTCATAGGAGGCTATACGAGAGTTGACGAAATCCCAGTAGGCTTTATGAGATTTCTTAAAAGCTTTCTTGTGTGAATATGAGCATGGGCTGCCTCTTGGCAATTCACTTTAGAATGGATGCTTAGCAGAATGGTCTGGAAAGAGAAAAACCAATGGATGTCTATTGTAGGATATATAATGTTCATATGGTAGAAATTCACCATGACTTTAAAGTTCCAACGGTAAACAACACTCTTATTGACCTGTTTCACAAATACTTCTGTATCAAGCACCACAAGAAGAGATGAGTTTACGACATGCAATTCAATATGCAAGAGAATATGGCATGCTTGCAAAGACGTTTTCGAAGATGATTAAATGTATGATTCAAGAAGTTGTGAGGGGAATGAAGTCTCTCTAGATGGAATAGCGGTTGGATGGTNTGAAGTCTCTCTAGATGGAATAGCAGTTGGATGGTTAGGACACCTTACTTGATGGTTTCAGTGTGGCATGTTGTTCCGGTGAGAAACCCATGCAACATTTACTGTTAATAAGTTATTTCCTAATAACAATGATGCTATTTCTTATAAGCCGTGTCACCTCGTCAAAAGCAGTGATACATTTTTAAGCGTGTTACAGGTAGACACATTCTGTAAGTGACTTCTGAACAGTTTTTATTAATTATCTCTCCCCCCCGGGAACAGGTCACATTCATTTTTCTTCAATATACTGCCTTTTTTATCATCATTTTAATGCAATTGGAGAAAGTCTTTGACTCATCAACTTAATGTTCTGTTACAGCTTATGGTGTTGATATGCTGAATACCATTGGCTATATATATGCAAGGCGGGCAGCAAAAGAGCTTGGAAAGAAGGTGATGTATCTGGGCGTTCCATTTGTTGCTGAGTGGTTCAGGAACAAAGGACACTCTATCAAATCCCAACTAACTGCTGCAACAGGTTGGTTGTCATGTGCTGTTTTAACAAGGAGCTGATTTTGATTGGTTTCTATATTTTTACTCGGATCAAATATTTTGCCTTTTTAGTTGACCCGTATCTAATTCAAAGTCAAGTGCCTGAACTATGGCCATGATATCTAGGTTCTCCTTGGTTTAGTATGTTTGAAATGAGTTGCAACTGTGTTCCTTGTTCTTATTGATTTTACCAATAAAACAAGACCCAAGATAGAGAAACTAGGAATCAGAGGACATAGTGTACAAACCCGCAAATGTCGTGTTACGAATTTATGGACAACAAACAACTCAATTTTGTCATACTACTAAATCCAACACTAATGAACAACTAAAACAGTACATTATTTTGGAAGTCCCCATTCTTAAACTTACTGAATCCAGCTGCAGGCTTGAAGATTTTCATATTTACCCAATTGAGTTTTTAAGATGTAAGAGTGAGAAAAAGTTAGGTAGATGAAGACTCTCGTCTTTAGCATGGAACATTGGGCGATAGACAACTATTAGAATTTTCGACTCGTTATTGGACTAAATTTGGATTCCAATTTTCTATTTTCAACATGATTTGCATGCAATTCTTACATCAAGTGGATATTATCATTTTATTCTAAGTTTCTCTTTGTTGATGGGAAAAAAGTGGGTTAAAGTGAAAAATGGAAAATGGAAGTTGCAGACGTACAAGTTAATTAGGTTCAATTAAACTTACTTGATGGCTGATGCACATTGTTAAAAATGTAATAAAATAGAATTTTGTATGTTACTTGTGTATTTATGAGAATAAGCCCCTCTATTTATAGAGTAAGTAAATTAAGAAGCTAAAAGGAAACAAAATTCTAGTAACTAACAAAATTTCAAAACAAATCTTATCTAGGGTGTGGTTGAACCGCATTATTTTGGAAGAATGTATTCTGAAATAATATATTGATGGGGAATGTGTGGTTGAAAAAGAAGGAAAAGTTATTGATGTGATGGAATGTATTATTTTATTGAAGAATGTGTAGTTGAAAATGAGTAGAAAATGAAAATGAAAATTTTAATGTGTACCGATTATTTTATTGAAGAATGTGTGGTTGAACATGAGTAGAAGAATGAAAATTTTAATGTGGCTCAAACAGATGCCTAATCTAATTAAATATATTTTAAGTCAAACTCTACTTTTAAAATCATATCTAAATTCTATTTCTATCTTTATTCTTGTGATGATCTCCATCAATGTGGTATAAGAATAAGATAAACTACAATTTCAACATAATTTTAATGATAAATGTTAATTAAAGTGGAAGAATTTCTACATTCCTTTTGTTTTTAAGATGCAAAGGGATTACTATTTCTTTCTTCTATTTCTTTTGTTTGATTGGGGGTGAGATCTGCAATAATATAGCTGGAAAGAGCCTAGTCTGACCCTTGCTCATGCCAATATAGTCTGACCCTTGCTCATGCCAATATAGTTCAGGACTGACCAACTAGCCCTAAATGCTTGTGCCCATATTGACAGATAAAGGTTATCTAAGTTTTGGGACAGCCAATTGCACCATCATTCCAAAACTCGGGTGGGACGAGTGTTCAGTAAAATCTTGCAAGCATACCGGATCATTAATAAGTAATAGATAAAGTAAGTTTAGAGTTATCATCCCACGATGAATAATGTTTAATTTCAGTCTACTAATTATTAACGAGATCGATAAAGAGTAATATCAACATAGATTTGTTGTAATTTGCTAATCTAATTTTAACTAAGAAAGCAATTAAGAGTGGTTTTCAGCAAATATGTGATGAATGTATTGGATTTCTGAATCCCCTACTAGTGTTAATTCCAATTCTCGACCCATAAAATGTAGTATTATTTTCCTAATGTTAATGACAATTAATAATCCAATTTTATTTAATATCTTTTTCCAAGAAATATCGAACATATGCTTAACACGACCTGGTTCTATTCCTAGTTCAAATTCATATGAAAAATATGCATTTAATAACAAGATTATTTCATGCGCTTGCACATGCCATACATATTATTCCTAATATCTATTGCCCATGTGTTAAATATGCAGTGTTTTACCTATTGTGAACCTCCCAGCACTACGAATAGGCAACAAGTTATTTAATTGGTGATGAAGCATTCAAACAACACAATGTAGATGCATAAATAATAAAGCAAACACAAAAAATTACTAAATTAACGAGTCTTGAATTAAAAACAACTAATAAGGTTCATCATCCATCCATTATAATGAAAAACTTAGCCTAACATTCTTATAATTAAATTACACAATGAATAATTGGAAAAAAAATCCCCGGAAATAAGAAAGATGGAAGTAGGAGAAATCCATGTTCTTGTCTCAAATTTTAAAATCGGTCTATGAATTTTCAAAATCCTTGCATGATTCGTCTTGATTTGATATATACACTTGTTCTTTTCCTCTAAAATATGTAGAATTAGGTCGAATGGAGGTTGGGGATTTCTGGTCGAATTTTGGAATATATAGAATGCAAAAAGATTACATTCTAAAAGATACTGAAATAAGAAAAAGAAAAAAAGATTTATTTTTTCGTTTCACCTTGGGGTGCGTGCCTCGGGTGATTTTGGAGTTGCAGGAGGTCTCAAAAGAGGAGGCGTGCGCCTCCTCTGAAGGCCTAGGCGCGCACCTAGGCTTGTTTGGAGTAGCCTTCATTATTTTTGCCATAACTTTATTTCCCAATATCCGATTGAGGCGATTTAAAATGCGTTAGAAAGATAACTCAAAGAGTCACAATTTTTCTAGTAATATATATTTTTTTTTTTCAATTCGAATGTTTGCTATGCTAAAAATAGGTCTCAATATGAGGTTGAAAATTTCGAACATTACTTTTTCGGCTGGAACTTGATGTGTGATAATACTTTAACTATATTTCATCTCTTTGACTTCTTTACACCCAGCGCACTCGAATTTTTATTGTGAGGTTCGTCGAAGCTTTTGAGTATTTGCACTTTAGTCTCCGAACTTTCATCTCTTACAATCGAGCCCATTTTCACCATTTTTCTCCAATTCTTCATCAAATCATGAGATTTACATATTGAACACAATACATAACAAATTAAGCAATATTTCATCAAAAGAACTACAAAATGTCATTATTTAATGTCCCAAGTAAGTGTATAAAATACATTTATCAATGAGGTATTACAAGCTCCCCAGATCACGCATGTGACATCTTTGTTGTTTTCAATCCATACATATATCCGTGAATCACCTCACATCTCAGTCTCACATAAGTTGATAGTATTCCGTGGCTTTTGATGTGTACAAGGATTTGAGTCAGATCCTTATCCCTGCCAAATGGTCAGATGGCTTATATCGATATTGACAGGTAGAAGATACATTATATCTATATAAATCAGTCATATTATCCTATCGCAACCACAGTGGGATGGTGTTCCATCAGGAAGATGTGAGATCATATCTTCATTATACATGGGTTTTGTCTTTAAAGTTTGATGATTAGATAGTTTCTTTTGCTTATAAGTTCTATCTTCACCGACGTGCATGGTCTGTAGCCAGGTATTTAGAGTTAGTTTCATTGGTGAAGCATTCTCTTACTGTAGTTCTTGATATTATGCATATTAGTTTCAACTTAGTTCAAATATTCCATACTTATCATGGCTGGCTATATGGGTCCTCTTCTCTCCCTATTTGTAAAATCTGATGATCCCAGTTCATGAAGAAGCAGGCAAAATGTTGTGATGGTTGTAGGCTACCACTTTCCTCCTTTATTTGGATTTGGACCGGGTGTGTTAAAGACATAAAGCATGTGGCACAAGAGTTATTTGGTTTTTGTATTTGTTTTGTAATATATTTATGAAATTAAATTAATTTATAATTTTCTTAGGTGCTTTCGCTTTGATCCAGCTACAAGAAGACATGAAGCGACACCTTAGTGAAGAAGGAAACTATACTGAGGACGAACTCGAAAAGTACATGGAATCAAACAAGAAGTTGATGACTGATTCCCTCTGGAAGCTTAATGTGGCTGATATTGAAGCTACGCTGTCCCGTGTTTGTCAGATGGTTGTTCAGGACTTTGAAGTTTTTGGTCAACTGTTTTATGTACCCATTTTAATTTCTCCATTATGATGTATTATGATTTCCTTAGGTTCTCCATGAAAACAATGTGAAGAAAGAGGATCTTCGGCTGCGAGCGAAGGGTTTAAAAACCCTGGGCAAAATTTTCCAGGTAATATATATGCCCAAAGACATCATCATTTTCTTGTTATATGAAATATTTCCATTCATTATATAAAATACTAAGCATATTGTTGGTATGCTTCAGAGGGCGAAGTCAGTCAATGGGAATGAGACTGAAAGTATACTAAATGACCCGGTCCACAAATTGAATGGAAGTGAACCAAGTAGCAATGCTTCTTCTTTTAATATGTCAGCAAGATCGCCAATAGATGAAGAGGTATCTCACAACGCAGTAGCATACCAGGTAGTGCTTTCATTCCCCCTTGAACTCTCTGTCTCTTTGTAAAAGTTGAAGGTTAAAAAAAGAGTTTCTGCTAAAACATTTCATCCCATTTTAGAAAGTGAAACTTTTCTAGAATAAGACAATTTTACTAATCCACCTGCACCACATACACACAAGAAAAAGGAATAAGAAAGAATCTAACCAGAGGAAAAAGAAAAAATGGAAAAAGAAAAAAGGCAAAGGTTCCAAGGAGGCACCCGTTCTCCTTATTTACATGGAACTTGCATTGGAGTTAAACAGAAGAAAGGGAGATGAGAAAATGCCCCTCGTGGTTTCATGTTCAAAATGAGCATACATCAATAAGGCTAATTATATGGTGTGACATTAGCATCTATGCTTCTTAAGGATGTATCATTTTATTCAGTGTATTTGGTTAATATCTTTCATTCCTATAATGAACAAGAATCTATTCCACTAAAATATCTACTTTTTTGTGGAAAATGTTTTCAAATTTGTTGCGATCAAAATAACCTTAATAAATTCTTGCTCACATCATCCAATGTTGTTTTATACATTAATATTTATGCAACTGGATTTTCCAGTGCCCATACGTGGACGTTCCACAATCTGCTGGAGCTCAATTCAATTTCCCAGTGCCAGCTGCGCCGCTTGGTGCTCAGAGACGTACATAAACATCCAGACTGACATTTTTCGTAGCATGTGAAGGGTGTATATATTTTTCTTGTCAAATGACGAAGTTAGTGTGTATATTATTTCTTGAATGTGCTGGTATCATATTATACATGCCATTTAAAAATTCCATGTTGCTGCTGCTGAAGCCTTTGATCGATTTTTGGACTAATGCTTTATTGACAGTGATTTCATTTTCTTGCGTTGCATATTTTGACTTGCATGTTACTGGTTAAAACATAATTAGTTATGTCTCTCTCTCTCTCTCTCTCTCTCTCTCTCTCTCTCTCTCTCTCTCTCTCTCTCACACACACACCACATTTGATATTTTGGATTTTAGTCGCACTCAGGAGCGGGTTGCCACATCTCAACATGGTTCTTCTTTTCCACTCTTGCCTGATTGTTGTTCAGCTAAAATTGGCCGTATGTGAAAATTTTGGGATCTTTTGCCTCTTTAAGTAGAGAGTTTAAGTGCCCACAAACAGAAAGATTGCCCAGAAAACCATCTTTTACTTACTCTCTCAATAATTAGGAGAATCAAGCCTCTGAATAGGTTCTATTCCAACCCTTGGTAGTTTGTTTAGGGGCCCACCTGGCCCCAAGTAGTTTGTAAACTAATGAATTAATGTTATTTCGTTGCGTATTGTGTGCATGACGTGTCCATAATGTGTTGGTGGGTGCCATGAAAATGAGTTTTTAATCTGGGAATGGAAACAGCAGAAGAGAAACGGTATTATGTATTTATTTTCCCTGAGATGGTAATGAAAAATTGAGTAAGGTGGTATATTCTGAGGGTCAAGGCATATTTATTTCAGACTCACATAAATGAAACAGACAGTCATGTGGGAGGTGGGTCCCATATAAATTAAATATTGCCAAAAATGTTGGGCCCCACCTGTTTGTGAGTGTTTTGGCCAGCTTATGTGGTGTCTAGTTTCTGTACAACTAGCAATGCTCAAATTTATAATTGGAATTGAGAATTGAATCTCAACAGGGGTGCACATTTTATGTGGAGCCACCCAATTTGTATTAGAATCCTACCGAGTCCACTGGTTAAAATTTGTCCCCATTCATTATTTTAAAAGAATGGAGTTTTGAATAATGATTTTTTGAAGAATGCGTGGTTAAAGTGAGAAAAATTTTAAATTTATGTGCAAAATATTTTATTATTATGTAAATGTGGTTAAAAATAAAATTGAGAATTAAAGAGTTGTTTTAAAGTGAGACAAACATGGGCTTACTTAATTCGATTGAATTTTAGCCTTTGTTTGTCTACCATTATTCCATTTTTTTTCTTTAAAATCATTTTTAATCATACATTTTCTCAATAAAATTTTTGCAAGTAAATCTAATTTTTTCTTTTTATTCATACATTTTTTTTTAAAAAAAAATCAATATTTCTAAATTCATTTTCATTGAATAATGATAGACTGGGAAATTTATTCAAAATAATCTAGAAGAGTTAAAAGGGGTGAAGGTGAATAAGAAAATTTAAATCACAGTTTATGTTTTTATATTTTGACAATTGTCAATAAAAAAGATTGTCATAGCGTAGGATACATGTAAGAGCATATTTAATGATAATGTAAATTGATATTTTCAAAGTTGCTTTTACATCATAATTTATATTTCAAAGAATCTAAGGGGGTTTATTCAATTGAGATTTTTAAAGACTTATGAAGACTTTTTTAAGTGTGTGACTTTTATGGATTTTGTG
>CAIGRF010104996.1:0-15248 GCA_903798235.1 Fraxinus ornus | reverse complement strand
AATGAAATTGAGGAGAAGATCACCAATCAATTGGAAGATCATAACCAATTCAAGTTAAGAATCACACATCTACAAATTGAGGTATGTTTTATTTTCTATGGTTTCTTGGATTTCAACATGGAGATGGATCTAAAGTTTCTTTTATGAGAATAAGAAATTGATTGGATTGAATCTATAATTTCTTATGTTTTTCTATCATCACTATAATTAGGTGATACGTTTGAGAAGTGTAATACATCCTCAGAAAGAAGGTGAAATAGAAAGAGTAAGTTTAGAGAGAAATTTGTGAGGTATTTTTTGTAATTGTAATCCCTGTAAGTTCTATTCAAGTAAGAAATAGAATAGTTTTTTTTAATATATATCTCCTCTTTCGTGATTAGAGAATCACAACAATGGATCAACTGATGTGTGAACCAGTTGGACTTATAAATTCTTCAATTATTGGTAAAAACCTGTCAATGATTGACGCACACAAACAAGAATTACAGTGATGGTACAGAATTGAAAGAAAGAAGAAAACAGAAATAATAACAGAAGTTTACTAGAATCTGATCAAGATGATCCAACATTCAAGAACATGACAATTGTCCCAATCAAATCCACCAAGTATATAAGCAGAAGTTACACGCTCAAAATCTCTCTTAATTTCAATAAGCTCTCTATACAGCTATGAGTTTTCCCTGTGCTTTTCCCAGATAACTGAGTACCAACACTTCATGTAACTTTCACTCTGCCCTATACAAGATATTGAAACCCTATTTATACTATTAGAGCCAACCACGCACCTGTTGATTTATCATAGCAATTAGCTCAACTAACTTTCAACAGATAGCTGTTGTAACTGTAAAACCAACTGGTAACCTACTGACAATAATTCAACAGCTTCCACAAAACCCTTGAAGTCCAACAATTAACACATCATTGTCCAATACGGCGGTTTGGCAACAAAATCTCAATACGATAAACTAATTAATGCAAAACTAAAATAAAATTTGGGATTAAACCTGAGATCGACAACCATGAGCATGTCAATGTTGAATGTAGAAGGGCAATACCAAGCACAGTTGCAGACATGTTTCATAAGGTGAATTACACACCCAGGTTCAACGGATTAAATGTATTAAAAAGGAACAAGTTTTAGCAGAAGGTGCTGCTACGGTTGGTCGCGAACTTGCTTTGGGGAAAGGGCACTCCGTACTATAGTTATGTCTAGTACCATGTAATATTACGAATCAGATAATGATTCATGTGAATGAAAAGTTTTATCAATTAGTGTTTTAATTTTCTTGTCGCATAAACAAGAATTGCCTTATTGTTCCTAGAATTCCAACTTAAACAGCCCCTTCTAATTTTGGACAATCGCAAAGTCCAACTCGTTTTATGAGCAGAAGATGAAGATGAACTGCGCAAAAATGCATCAAATTCCTTATCAGGCTTGCAGAATTCCATCTTACGGTCATAGCTGAAGCTGATTTCTTGGACCTTTTCGTTTTGCTTGATCATTTTCTTTCTTTTTATCCAAAACCAGACCCTTGACCATTTTGAGCTCTTAGTTTTTTCTTCTCCTCCAGTAAACGGAGGTGTAGGCCAAGGCAGTGCCAGGCTTTGAACCGCTGGTGGGGGGCTCGGGGTTGGGATTACGTCATTTGCCGGAATGTTTTTCGGCGTCCCTGGTTGAATTTCCCATTTGAAGGGAATCCCTGAAGAAGTAATTTCAGTACTGTGTAAAGGACCAGATTGGTCGACAGAAGAGAGTCTTGATAGAATTCTGCTGAGGATCAAACCATCTACATCTAGTGAAAATGCTGTCTTGTGCGTTCTGCAGTAATATATCTTTGTGTTTCCTTCATCCTGTAAGTTGGCAATTTCAAAAGGAAAATAAGTTAATTTCTTTAAAAATTATAATTAATTAGTTCATGCAAATTAATTAAATACGAACCAGTATGGCTGTGATGTTCCATGGACTGCAGCAGAAAGGACCATCAAACGAATCCCTTTGGACCCTCGACGATTCAGAAATGTGACAATTTGATGAAGACGAAGATGAAGAAGCTGAATTCCCTACAAATTCTTCATCAGAATCACCAAACCTGGAGCTATTATTTTGACTACTTTTCTTCAACATTTTCTTCCAATTGTGCCAGATCTTTGAGGGCTTTGAGCCTGCCTCTTCAGGTTCATCTACTTGAGGCAAAGGAAGCGCCAAGCTCTGTATCAATGGCGGTGGAAAAAGCGGCGGAATGACATCTTTTTCCGGCGGATTCTTGGCCGTCCCCGGCTGCATTTCCCATTTGAAGGGTACCCCTTCTGCATGGCGATAAAATATACGCGAAGATTGACCTACCGAAGACTCTCTCGCAAGAATTCTATTAAATCCTTCACCTTCAAGAAGCACAGAGATTTGATTTTGCTCAACACTATTTTTGGTCTCCATTGGGGGTGATCGACATTAACTTACACGTAACAATTCTGTTGGGAATGTGCAAAGTCTAAAATCTGCAACTATATAAAGAAAGAGCCCTCCAATAATTCCTAGTACAAAGTCTTCCTGTTTCAAAGGCGAAAGATGAGAGATAGGGCACATGATTCTGTAATTTTGAATGCAAAGAAGGAGGATTATTTGTTGATTTAACGTTTATTTTTATTGTTCATTTGTATGTTACTCCATTTTTGGGCCAACTTCCAGAGGTTAGTTAACATCTTTTTGTCATGAACAAGCAAAGAAATCACCCTTTTTTTGAAGCTACGCTACCATTTTGGTTCTCACTCGAAGTTACGGTTCATGTGCAATTATCAAGTCCACAAGGCATGTCAACGACTTCTCTCATTCTTAGATATTCTAAATTTCAACATCTTGAATAATTTTATCTTGTAAAAATTCGTTAAATGATCAAAACTACCAGTTTCGGCCCCATTTTTTTGGGGATAATGTATTTGGAAATTAGGGTTGGACATTGGTCGGTTCGATTCGATTCTGAAGAGAACCGAACCGACCCAAAACTTTCGGGTATTTAATAAATGGAACCGTCGGGTCCAAATATAATTATGGAACCGTTCGAGTTCGGTTCATTTCGGTTCGGTTCCATACCATAATTAAATTTTTTAATATTTACATAACACTATATAAATACAATTAATGACATTTTCATTCGTAACTTTTACAACTTAACATAGCCCAATTTAAAAACATATAAATAACAAGATGTCCAATACAATTAATTCAATGAATACAAATACCAAAAAGTAGATACTTATATTAAAACTCGGTTATCCATATCAAAGTTACAAAAAAAAAAAAAAAAAACTAATTTGGCTGGGTTAATTTGCTAATTTGTTTAAAAATATTAAAATAAATTAATTAATTTAATATAAAAAATTAAAAAATTTATTTAGATTCCATTTTTATTCGATTCTTCAATTCTTGATCTAGAACCTAGAACCAATCCAAATCCATCGGTTCTCAATTCGGGTACCTGTTCGGATATTTAACTTACGAAGAACCGCTCGGTTCGAGAGTTTTGTCCAGCCCTATTTGAAATAGTGATTTTTTGAAAAATATGTGACTTGAATTTACCTGTAAATTATAGGGAGAATGTGCGGTTGAAAATTAACTTTAAAAAAAAAAAAAAAATTGAGAATAATGGAGCTCAACGACCTTGTCAAAACTATTTAGAAAAACCTGAATTCATATTTATATATTTTATCTTTGACACAATTCCTCGACTCAGTTGGAATCAGCTTATAAAAAATTCTTAAATATACGGTTGAAACTTGAACTCAAAATCTTGCCAAAGTCAACCCACAAATATGCATGTACATGAATTTTTTTTCCAATATAAACTTGCCCTACAATCCTGTTATGTTAGGTAATTGAAATTAATTCCGTGGCATTCGCTTATAATGAAGTGTATTCATTCACGGTTATGCTTTACATAATATTTAATCAAATTGATAAGTGACGGCCCCCTATTTGGAGGCGCCTAAAAGGTTAGGTACAAATAGATTAATTCATTCATTTTTGGTTCTACTAAAAAAAATCTTATTAAAGCTTAAATCAAATTCAATAATTAATTTTAATCACTTCTCATGAAAATCCACAATTTTTCAACCCTGCATTCTATCAATTTTTATCAAAATCTATTAAAAATCTGATTATTATCTAAAATAAACCGGGGCTATGAAAGACTACAAGAGCATTTTCAATATTAATGTGGAATACACTAAAGAAATTAACACGAGTTAAAATAGACATTGCCTACAAAAATTTCTGTTCTATGTAACGTATCTAGGACTACACCGATATAGTAAGAAAAAAATAGACATTGTCAAAATGACGGTCTCTTATTAAATATACATTAGTATTGAAATTCGTAATAACAGACAAAACTCGTTGAAAATGAAATTTGATGTGAAATGTCTATTCACTAAACATTAATGTTACGTTAATCTAAAATCTTTCTTTATAATTCATAGAATGTATCGAAACTACTCTTCTTTGCCGGTGGGAGAGGCTAGAGACAGGGAGATCCTTTATCGATCTATTTGTCTTGGCAATGGAGGTATTTTCAAGGTTGATGGTTGCAGAGCAGGATTTTAAATACCACTGGAGGTGTGAAAATGAGAAGATCACCCACTTGTGTTTTGCTGATAATCTTATGATCTTTTGTAGAGCTGAGGTAGGTTCTGTTTCTCTCATTGGGAACTGCCTTAATCGATTCAAAGCTCTTTCAAGTCTTATTCCCAATCCAGATAAGAGTAATCTATTTGCTAGTGGTGTTTCTTCATATCTTAAGGATCAGTTGCTTGATATTTTGGGGTATAAGGAGGGAGTTCTATCAGTATGCTATATTGGTGTTCCACTTATCTCTACCAAATTATGGGCTTTGGACTGTAAGATGTTGGTGGATCGTATTGTAGCTCGGGCTAAGAGTTGGACTTGTCGAGCACTCTCCTATGTGGGTAGGTTACAACTTATTAAGTCTGTGTCATTTTCTATTCAGGTATATTGGTCTTCTGTATTTATTTTACCTAAGACTGTGATCAAGCAAGTGGAAGCTACTCTACGTGCCTTCTTGTGGAAGGGTTGTGACCTTGGCCCAGTGGGACTAAAGTAGCGTGGGGGAAAATTTGTATGCCTAAGAAGGAGGGTGGTCTGGGTCTGCGAAACATAGAGATTTGGAATAAGGCTGCCATGTTAAAATACCTTTGGTCCCTTTGTACGGATTCTGCCTTCTCTCTTTGGGTTTCGTGGGCACGAAGTTACTTACTTAAAGGCCGAAGCATTTGGGAATTGAAGTGTCTTGGGGGCTACTCTTGGAGTTGGAGGAAAATTCTTGCACTTCGAGATATAGGGAGGGACAAAATGAAATTCAGAATTGGTAATGGTAGACATGTTTCTCTTTGGTTTGATAATTGGCATCCTCTTGGCCCTTTAGAGAAGATTCTTGGTGAGAGGATCATTCTTGAATCTAGATTGAATAGACTAGCTAAGGTGGCTGATATTGTTGAGGGTGATACTTGGAGGTGGCCATCAGCTCGTTCCCATGCATTGTCTGACTTGATGCGAGATACACTTGATACTTTTCGACCGGATAGTACTAGAGAGGATGTCTTGCGATGGGTGGATGATGCGCATAGAGTCTTCTCTGTTCGAAGTGCTTGGGACTCTATTCGACTTCGTTGCCCTAAGGTGACTTGGTATCACATTGTATGGTTCCCTAAGTGTATTCCTCGTCATGCCTTTATCATTTGGCTAGCAATTCAAGGCGGCCTTTATATACAGACAAAGCTTCTTCGCTTTGGTCTGGTACAGTTTATACGTTGTATGCTTTGTGGTTGTTCGAAGGAGGACTTAGATCATCTTTTCTTTGCTTGCCCATTTTCTGACCGTGTTTGGCATGCTTTGCATGCAAAATCTAACCTGCCATGGGTTCAGCGAAGTTGGTCAAATACTCTTTCTTGGATGGAGCAATTTCGTGGGAGATCAATCCGGTCCATTGTTATTCGTTTGATGTTTGCGGCTTCAATTTATGCTATTTGGGAAAAGCATAATGCTAGGACCCATGGTGTGACTCCTAAACATGAATTTGTTGTTATTCGAGACATTGTTTTTTTCTTTTTGTACACGAGTGGATTTATGTAGGGACTTGGTCCCATCTAGTGAGAGTAGATGGCTCCAATACTCATGAGATTTTTCTGCAAATATTTTTTGTGATCGTGACTAAGTTATAAACACTAATTTAAGTTCTGTTATTGGTGCTAGGAAGACATTTGTTCCTAGGCTAGTTTTCTGGGGTATGCCCCTGTGATCTTGTACTTTATTTTTACACTCTGGATATAATATGCTTACCTTATCCAAAAAAATACTACTCTTATGGCTGGTTCATTGAATGTTAGATAAGGTCCTGTTTTTATGTGAATGAGATTTGATGGCGTGAACTACAATTGCATCAAACAATTTTACGTGACCATGTTTGGGATTTTAGTTTTCCTTATCATTAAATAATGGAACTCTGATAAAAATAAAATAATAAAAGAGAAAATATTGTCCACAAATTCTAATAAATTCGATGATTGAATCGATAATGCATGACAATTTCTTCATTCGTATGGATATATAAAATATTAGACATGACCAAGCAACTCTTTTCTTGACACTGTCGAATAATCTCCAGTCCGTCCACCTTAAACATACAACGGATGTTTAGGGTTAAGACACACATTGGTCTATCAAATTCTTTCAGCTAGTTGGAATAATTATGGCAAACATAACTTGTCAATAAGGAGACTGGAAACAGCATATTTTTATTTTTCATTTTTACAAATTTCTGTGGGTAGATCGTGTGGGGGTCGGGGGTCAAGGATAGGAGGAGTACGATCTCTACTAAACGAGGCAAACGAGTAAAATACATCAATAGATTGAAAAAAAAAAAAGCTTCGATGAAAAGGAATATGCTAGAAATAATATTTCGAACTAGGTTGAAATTCAAATGGATATTCTTTTCTACATAACTGAGTCAGTCGTGTGTCTGGATGTTCAAGGATAAGATAAGCATAAAGCAATTAAATATGCATACATACAGCATCAAACTACAGCTAACAACTAATGACATCAAGATGCAACTCCGCAAGTAAAAGCTCATAGTATTCAAGGCTAATGACATCAAGATGCAACTCCGCAAGTAAAAGCTCATAGTATTCAAGTGGCCTTGAATACAGAGTATTGGTACACGAGATCAATATACATCGTTTCTAAGACATGACCATGGCCATATGTGGGTTAACTTGGATTCGGTTGATTTCACATTCCCTAGGCACCAAAGAGAAATTGTCAACAAGAATGCATTTATGAAGAAAGCTTCAATGATAGATTAAAATTAGATTTTTAGCAAATTTTGATAAAAGCTGATGGATGTGCAGTTGAAAAGTTGTGAATCACATGAAATGTGTGGATAGAGGACTTTGACTTGGATTTTAATCACAGTTTTTAGTGGTACCAAATAGGGGCTTAGTATGCTATTTTCACTGAACCAATGCTATGTACTTCAGTATTTTAACTAAGCACTCAGATGACATACTTCGGATAGACACTCAAACAAAACTATGATTCAATCTTGTGCACCTATTTAGCCAATCCCACATTTTTAGCGGTTTGTCTAATTCTATGATGCACCGACACGGATACGTGTATCCGACATGATACATGTCAAATACGCCGACACGCAATTTTTAAAAAAAGTACAGACACGACACGTCATCAACAAGTTGATTAAGTTTTTAAAAATTCCTCATTTACATAGTATAAATTTAGTTTTATACTTATTAATTTTTCTTGTAAAAATCTTTTAAACATGAGTGCATATTTGTTGCTTGCTAATGACTTTGAATTAACAATATATAATATTTCTAATGCAAAAAGAAAAATGATTACGGTAGAGTGTCCGAGAAGCGTCGGTATCCTAATTGAAGTGTCCGTGCTACAGAAGTCTAATTCTTTATTTTCAAGATCATGCAAAATATAGCTAGTAAATGCCAAAGTTTGATTCCAACTTTATCAACCCCAACGCGTAAACTCTAGAAACAACTATAATTTAAATATTGAACCAAAAGAGAGAATAACTGATATACATACCTCAGACTGATGAAAAGACTGAG
This sequence comes from Fraxinus ornus, assembly GCA_903798235.1. Classification (NCBI taxonomy): domain Eukaryota; kingdom Viridiplantae; phylum Streptophyta; class Magnoliopsida; order Lamiales; family Oleaceae; genus Fraxinus; species Fraxinus ornus. The sequence continues at coordinate 7,094 of CAIGRF010104996.1, read as the reverse complement.
TTTCAATCAGAACTCAGATGGCCACTCAACCTCCTACTTGGCCTTTCAGACTTCTCGAGGTGTTTAGACATAATAGATGCCTGCGTTAAAGCACCGACCATATTAATTTTAATTTAAAGCACAATAAGATTTAGAGAAAGAAATGACAAGGATAGTCTCGAACGAGTGAAAAGGCAAAAGTTAAATTTGGAGATGAGAAGATGTGCAGCAAAAAATAAAATTAAAGTGAACATTGTAGAGGCTTTGGTGCAGCAAATTGTTTCAGACTTAACTGATTATCCTACTAAAAGTTTTAGCTTCCTCTCTTCCTCCGATTTTTCGGGCAAAGGGTGTGACACTAAGAATTTAAATAAATTGCAAAGTCTATTTGGGTCCAAAATAGCATAAATATAGATCAAAACCATGCTCAGTTCATAGTTGTGTCAGAACATAAAGAGCAACTCTTTAATTGTTTAGCATGTATTGCACACTAAACATTAACAGTCTGCAAGGTGAATTCTGTTTTGCAGTTTCAACATCTAAACGTGAAACTATATTGACAAGAAAAAGAATCTGAAAACAGAAATTGAATTAATAATTTTTTTCATGCGTGTTTGTTCATCTTATTCCTTATATTCTTAAAGACTATGAACAAATCTCTGACTGGCGAAGAGACAAAGTTGGACATTGGGGAAAAAATCATTATGGAGGCTTAAATTGAAAATTACCTGTACTGGCAACTTTGTTGATGTCTTTCAAAAATACAGATAATGCGCATACAAGTAAATATTACAGATTTCCAGTTTGGTAGAGGAATAAATTATCCGCCTACGGAGACCTCATTTCCAACAATAAAAATCATGTACAGTTTCTAAGGCCAAATTATGGTTACAATACCTGCTCTTGGATAATGCTTCTTGCCTCAACAAGCTGAGCCTCTAGCTCAAGTTCTCTCTCTGTCACCTCCGAAGTAACTTCTGCAACTTTTTGTGCATCTTGAAGCTCAACCATGCGCTCCTTGAGATTTAATAAAAGCAGAAAATGAATGCTTATATTTTCCAATCTTGTGCGCATAATATTCAGATATTTTTACACATAAAAAATCACATGCGTCAGATCACCTTAAACAGAAGCTAACAAAAATATTATGCATGTCATACTGATATATTTTTACACAGAACAGGCATTTGCATCTTATTGCCACTCAGTCTACCTTAATAGAAGCCATCTTTGTTCGTAGACTCTCTTCAATTTGATCTCTAGCCATGTGGAGAGGCAGATCAAACATATCCTGCAAAGTACGAAGTCAGATGTTATGGTACGATTATACCCTTCAAGAAACCATTTGTATATCTTTCTACTATTCTGCCATACCGTCCTTCCGCCCAATGGGGACTGAGAAGGGTCTGCATCGGGCCTCTCATTGACAGGACGAGATTGCTTGGACGATCCATTTGGAGCATTTAAAAATTCACGCATATCCACCTGGACAAGCATGTTTTAGAAAACGCCTTACATATATAAAAGCTTCTTTCAAACATAAACAGTGAAGTTCATAAATCAAAGAAAATGGGCAAAACGTTTTTAAGTATTTTGATCAAGCTACTTCTGATGGTAATGATTTTACATGTTCTGACTAAAGATTTCAATATCCACCATGAAACAGGCAAAAACAGGGGGTAAAAAAGATGAAGAAAAAAATTTGCTTTTGCAGCATCCAATATTTTCACAAGATAACCTCATCATCACACTTCATAGAAAAGACTCTCTACCATCATTTTGCAGAAATATGAAATCATAATCAGTCCTAAGTTGGCCCCACACGTCCACTTCCCAGCATCCTCTTCCTAACCATATATCTCCCATCTTAATACACAGTCTCTAAGACTTATATGCACATGTAAAGTTTGAATGAATAGAAAAACAAAGTAAACTAGAAATTGCATAAACAAAACCTCCACACTGTTAGATCCTTTGCCAGGTTGTATATAGTACGAAACACAAGTGCGAGCCTGATTCTTTATATTTGTATAAATTACTTAACAAATAGAAGCAACTATAAATATCAGAAAAGAAACGTCCACTGGTTAAGACGTATTACAAAGCATTTCCATTCATATAGCTTTCATATTACCTGCATTGAACGTAGCAATGCCCTTAAATCAGCATTCTCAGCCACCAGTTCTTGGTTTTTCACTTCATAAGCATCCACCTGCAAGCAGCTCATGGTTATAGAACAACTTGTGAGGAGTGACAGAAATTTAAACAAGTCGCTCATATTGCTTACAATCTTTTTATAGAAGTCATTGTCAGCCTTCTTCCCATTCCATGTCCCACGCTGCCGCCCTTCTTTCTATCAGCACATTAAAGATCTTTTAAAATTAGAAAGCCATAATCTAAACGGAGGTAATAATACTAATTTAAAGAGTGCATTATTACCTGTAGTAGATTCATAATTTCCATGCCCGATCTAGATTCCTTCTTTTTTTCCATCATTACTTGATTTAGCTTCTCCTGCAAGAGATGGTGTGTTTTGTTATTTACTACCTCTGCACGGCTGTTACTTTTAAATATAGTCAATCCCTTTATAACAGAACTATATTCTGCACACTTATAGTTACTTCTACAAGGATTGTCCTCCGCATATAAACATCATACCTGCAACTTTATGTACTCCTTTTCTTTTTTCTTCATCTCATGTATCTGTTGAGTTCTCACTTGCTGTTGATAAAATATATTTTAATTAATTTAAGCAATAAAATAATGATAAATGGCACAATGTAATCAAATAAGACAAGTGTTAACCTGATTACCCAAAACCATCCTTTGAAATTCATCTCGCTCCTGCTGCAACTTATCTATTTGGGCCTTTAAAGCTGCTGTAGCTTTAGCTTCCTGCCCATGAAATTGGAAACAAATTCAAAAGAAGTAACCTTCACTGTTTACAAGTGCATCTACTATCTCATTCTGAGATAAACAAGCATTTGAGTAAAAATTGATGAATTCCTAACTGTTCTAGTCATTGTCGCTATCTCTCGTTCTTTGGTTGATAACTGAGCTTCCAGCCTCTCCACTTTGGCCTCCAACCTTGAAATATCTGATAAGAGTCTTTCAAAGGAATATAAAAGTATAAGTCACCCTGTGCATACAAGTTATACAAAAACCAGCTCATACTAAAATATGGATTTCGTCTAAACAAGAGACAAAATATTACATCTTGTTTACTACATTCTACATTTATTTTGGCTCTCATTATATGCAAAAACTTATAGCGTCTTCTTTAATTACAGACGTAAAATTAGATTGTAGTTAGGTGTGGAAGAAAAAGGCTACTATCCGACCAGATTGTAGTATACTAAAGAAATATGAAACTAATTAACTCCTCTAAGTCAAGCTTCATGTTTCTTAGAATGGATATTACAATGAACATCCTAAGACAAAAGATAAACACTTATGCTTCTCCTTCTGTACATCCACGCAATAAATAAAATAACATATAATTTGAGATTTCTACGTCACCATGAAAATTCAAAACTGCATTGACCGAAATTGTAATATGACCCCTTTCCCTTAACCGAAGGATGACAGCCTACCCTCAACTTTAGAAACAAAATCTCCAAGATCCAGAAGATTCCTTGAAGCGTCAATTATAGTTAATCATATTGAATTTGAAAATCTAACAACTTCAATAGCGGTTGTCTTCTTTAACTCATAGTAACGAAATCAATAAATTGATATGAAATATTACTTCAAGAAAAATAATGAATTTTATTTCAAAGTTAGTAATATATAGTAAACGAATTGTACCGTTGTCTCTGCTCATTGGCAGACTCCCTGAACTCGATATCTCTTTGTCTCTGCTGCAACAACGCGTATACACAATTGCAAGTCCTCGCAATTGAAACCTTTTTAACATTTTTTCACACATCAAAGAAATAGCCCATGAATACATAAACTAAACCCAAAACACATTCATTTGAAAAAAAGAAAAAGAAAACACTCACGGGATCATTGGCGAATAGATCGAGAGAAGCCGGGAAACCAAAGGTGACTAGGGTTTGGTTCAGATACTTGGCGCAGTGCTCCAAATTGTTGATATCAGCAAATGCGTATTCACTGAAGCAAAAGATTAACAGAATTCAGCCAGGGAATTTCGAAAACCAAAATTTACTTTCCCTTTTTGCATAACATTGTCCAGAAACAAGGAGATTAAAACTAAACAATTTTCTTAATACTACAATTTTACCTCATACCCAGACTGATCGGGTTAGTCGATGATCTCTGCAAACCCAGAAAAAGCACGCACGCACGCACGCACACAGAGACACAAAACAAGGAAAATTTAGTAAAATAGTTAAAATGTTGAAATGGGATCTTCAACTAGAGACAGAAAATTTTACTCTGAGATCGGAATCCATGTCTGTAGGAGGCATATGTCTTTTCGAAGAGTGCGTGCTTCGTGGGTGTACAGTAGGGTGGGAGTGAGGGAGATAGATGATGTAGATCTGAATGAATGTTGGGGAAATTTGAATTGAAATTCAGGAGAAAAAGAGAGAAGGAACAAAGAAAGCTGTTTGAGACATGGGTCTTCTTTGTTTGCTACTATTATTTTAGGGGTTTGTTTGAACCATATTATTTTGAAAGAATGTATTCTACAATAGTAGATCGATGGAGAATGTGTGGTTGAAAAAAATCAAAAGTTATTGATGTGATATAAAATATTATTTTATTGAAGAATGTGTGTTTAAAAATGAAAATTTTAATGGGTACCAAACAAGAGCTAGGTTCTTCGGGAAAAAAAAAATAGTTTGTACGAGAAATATATATTTATTTTTTATTTTTTACAAATATGTGGTGTTCAAAAATGAAAATTGGTATTAAAATCAACAATCTCAATTTTTTTTTATTATTTCGATACGTTGAACTAACGGGATGAATATAGATAATAATTTGCGGATGCTTGTTCCTTGAATAAATTCCATTCTTATCCATTTGACTTAGCGGGTGTTTGGTAGAGGTTAAAATTAAATTTTTAATAGATTGTGATGGAAGTTTTTGAAATATGTGGTTGAAAAGTTGTGGGATCTATGAAAAATATTATTAATATTGATTGTTTGATTTTGATTTAGATTTAGATTAAAATTTGATTTTAATCTGAAACAAACAGGACCTTGACAGGTTAGAGTTACTGAATAATTTTAAAATTTCCAACTGAACAAATTTTAAGTTTTTGATTTTTATATATTTTTCTGAGAATACTTTATTTACACCACTGTTGCTTTTTGTTATGTTTTTTCTCGACCTTCGGACATGTAGACAGTGGACTTGTTTTAGAGACCATGAATCCGGAGAAGCCAGCAAAACAAATCTTATGATTTTCATTTAGTGGGCCCTTTTAGCGTTTCGGGTTCCACTACCATGAATCCGGAGAAGCCAGCCTAACAAATCTTTTGATTTTCATTTAGTGGGCCCTTTTAGCGTTGCGGGTTCCACGTTTTCAACTGCCGGTTATCAAGTTTACTTTGGCCCAGTCTTCACTTGTTCTTTAGCCCCAATTGTTTTATTTTAAAGTGAAAATTATAGCCATCGAGAGTTTTAAATTTGAGCCGTGCTGGCCGCCTCCCTCCAATAGGGGGGCGTCACTTTGTGCCCCTGTCCTTGTCCCGATCATTGAACCGGGACAAGGATGGTTTTCCTTTAAATTTTCCATTTCAAAATTAATGGTGTGTTTGTCTCCCATTATTAGGAGAAAAATGGTGTAATGAATGGGTTTTTTTTGTAGAATGCGTGGTTGAAATTTAGACCCCGTTTGGCACCCATTTTTTTCTCATTCTTCATTTTAACCACACATTCTATCAATAAAATACACATAAACCTAAAAATTCTCCTTTCTTTTTAAACACACATTCTTCCATCAATTACTATTCAAAAACACATTTTTTGAATAAAATGGGTGTCAAACACCCCCTTAAAGTAACTTTATTGGTTTGTGTGTATAATATTTTATTGGGTGAATGTGTGATGAAGAATTTTAGTGTAGTAAACAATTTTTTGGATTAATGATAGACAAACAGGGGCTAAGATTTACAAATTTTTTTCTCAAAAATCAAATGATAATTAAAATTTTAAATATTAATAATTATATTATAAATTAATTTATATACTCAAACCCTACCACAGCCACCCCATTCAACCCCTAATCATTTTTCTCCCTCACCTTCCTCTCCCATCTCTTTACCCTCCCCTCACAATGTTGACATGTGTTTCTATATTGGATATCGTATATACAAGACTTATATCGTATATCCAACCGATACCGTATATGCAACAGTTATCATATATGCAGTGATTATCGAATATGCACCTACCGAATATGCACCAACGATTCAACAACTATGAATACAACAGATTCAATTATACAAAATATAAATTTACATAAATGAGTGACAACAAAAAAACTTTTAACCAGAGGCATGTGTTGCACACAGTTTCCTTAAAACAGATTCGCTCCCTCAACATATGTGCTTGAAGTTTAAAATGAGCGTCCATTTCTCAGGATACAACTGTAAAACCCGTAGTTTTCGAGCACCACAGATAATATTCTAGCCAACCGACTTTGTGCCTGAACTATATCACTAACTGGACAAAAATCTAAATTATACGCAGATGAACTAAACGAGGACTTTATGTAGACAGAAATTTTGTATGCAGATGATTTTCGGTGTGGTGAGAAAATGTGGAAAATGAGTCACTTATAGGCTCATAAAATTGGTAACTTGCACATTAACTAATGACAATTACAAGAGGGGTTTTAGGAGTTTCAATTGTTTCAGAAAATGAAAAGTCAGTTGAAAAATAAAAAAAAATGTAGCAAAATGTAGGCTCTTCTAATGGGCCAATTTTTGGTCAATCCAGTCCGACATTCGTGTACGCAGGTCGCGCCCGCACACAAGTTCAAGGTCCGAAACCTCTTTCGATCCGTGATTTGTACCCCCCCCTGAGCGCACGTGGAGAGAGCGTCTATACTACACATGATTACAACATTCTAAAGTGTAAACTTTTATAAAGTGATTTAGTTTTCATCCACTTCCTAAGTAGGACAAACTTTTTTTGGA